>JAWPHD010022482.1:0-24960 GCA_037043455.1 Cyrtodaria siliqua | reverse complement strand
CATTACTCCCATTTTCATCGAGATGTCAAGCGTTGTCATTTCTGCATTAATCTCATTTTCATAGAGATGTCGAGTGCTGTAATTTCAGCACTACTCACATTTTCATGGAGATGTCGAGCACTCTCATTTCTACATTACTCCCATTTTCATGGAGATGTCGAGCGCCGTCATTTCTGCATTACTCCCATTTTCATGGAGATGTCGAGCGCCATCATCCCTGCATTACTCTCATTTTCATGGAGATGTCGAGCACTGTCATTTCTGCATTACTCCCATTTTCTTAGAGATGTCGAGCGCTGTCATTCCTGCATTACTCCCATTTTCATCGAGATGTCGAGCGATGTCATTTCTGTATTACTCCCATTTTCATAGAGATGTCGAGCACTGTCATTTCTGCATTACCCTCATTTTTATGGAGATTTCGAGCGCTGTCATTTCTGCATTACTCCCATTTTCATGGAGATGTCGAGCGCTGTCATTTCTGCATTACTCCCATTTTCATGGAGATGTCGAGCGCTGTCATTTCTGCATACTCTCATTTTCATGGAGATGTCGAGCGCCGTCATTTCTGCATTACTGTCATTTTCATGGAGATGTCGAGCGCCGTCATTCCTGCATTACTCCCATTTTCATGGAGATGTCGAGCGCCATCATTTCTGCATTACTCTCATTTTCATAGAGATGTCGAGCGATGTCATTTCTGCATTACTCTCATTTTCTTAGAGATGTCGAGCATTGTCCTTTCTGCATTAATCTAATTTGATGGAAATTTCGAACACTGCCATTTCTGTATTACTCCCGTTTTCATGGAGATGTCGAGCACTGTCATTCCTGCATTACTCCCATTTTCATGGAAATGTCAAGCGTTGTCATTTCTGCATTAACCTCATTTTCATAGAGATGTCGAGTGCTGGAATTTCTGCATTACTCACATTTTCATGGAGATGTCGAGCACTCTCATTTCTGCATTACTCCCATTTTCAAGGAGATGTCGAGTGCTCTCATTTCTGCATTAGTCACATTTTCAAGGAGGTGTCAAGTGCTGTTGTTCATGCATTACTCTAATTTTTATGGAGATGTCGAGCGCTGTCATTTCTGCATTACTCCCATTTTCTTAGAGATTTCGAGTGCTGTTATTCCTGCATTACTCCCATTTTTATAGAGGTGTCGAGCGCTGTCATTGCTGTATTACTCTCACTTTTCATAAAGATGTCGAGAGCTGTCATTTCTGCATTACTCCCATTTTCATAGTGATGTCGAGCACTGTCATTTCTGCATTACTCCCATTTTTATGGACATGTTAAGCGCTGTCATTCTTGCATTACTCCCATTTCCATAAAGATGTTAAGCGCTGTCATTTCTGTATTACTCTTATTTTCATAAAGATGTCGAGTGCTGTCATTTCTGCCTTATTCCCATTTTCATAGAGATGTCGAGCACAGTCATTTCTGCATTACTCTCATTTTCATGGAGATTTCGAGCGCTGTCATTTCTGCATTACTCCCATTTTCATGGAGATGACGAGTGCTGTCATTTCTGCATTACTCCCATTTTCATGGAGATGTCGAGCGCTGTCATTTCTGCATTACTCTCATTTTCATGGAGATGTCGAGAACTGTCATTTCTGCATTTATCACATTTGCATGGAAATTTCGAATGCTGTCATTTCTGTATTACTCCAATTTTCATGGAGATTTCGAGCGCTGTCATTTCTGCATTCTTCTCATTTTCATAGAGATGTCAATCGCTGTCATTTCTGCATTACTCTAATTTTCGAGGAGAGGTCGATCACTGTCAATTCTGCATTAATCTCTTTTTCATAAAGATGTTGAATGCGGTCATTTCTGCATTACTCACATTTTCATGAAGATGTTGAGCACTCTCAATTCTGCATTACTCCCATTTTCTTACAGATGTCGAGCGCTGTCATTCCTGCCTGACTCCTATTTTGCACGGAGATGTCGAGAACTGTCATTTCTGCATTACTCCCATGTTCATCGAGATGTAGTTCGCTGTTATTTCTGTAGTACTCCCATTTTCAAAGAGATTGCGAGCGCAGTCATTTCTGCATTACTCTCATTTTCATGGAGATTTCGAGCGCTGTCATTTCTGCGTTACTCCCATTTTAATGGAGATTTTGAGCGTTGTCATTTCTGCCTTACTCCCATTTTCATGGAGATGTCGAGCACTGTCATTCCTGCATTACTCTCATTTTCATGGAGATGTCGAGCGCTGTCATTCCTGCATTACTCTCATTTTCATGGAGATGTCGAGCGCTGTCATTCCTGCATTACTCCCATTTTTATAGAGATGTCGAGCACCGTCATTTCTGCATTACTCCCATTTTCATAGAGATGTCGAGCGCTGTCATTTCAGCATTACTCCCATTTTCATCGAGATGTCGAGCACTGTCATTTCTGTATTACTCCCATTTTCATAAAGATTGCATTCTCATGTTTTTTTTATAAAATGAGACACATATGTTTCTCATATAAAACCTACTATGTGATATTTGTGTAAAAGGAGTTCCTACTTTCATATGAGAATAAATTCATAAATGCCTCATTTTTAAAACATATGATATTTACATGATTCTTGTATTGCATGTTTTATGTTAGAATCAGGTACTGCTCCTTTCATATAAGTTACATATAAAAGGTATTATATGGTTAAAATATATATTTATATGATTTTTGTATTGCATGTTTTATGTTAGAATCAGGTACTGCTTCCTTCATATAAGTTACATATAAAAGGTATTATATGGTTAAAATATATATTTATATGATTTTTGTATGGCATGTTTTATGTTAGAATCAGGTACTGCTCCTTTCATATAAGTTACATATAAAAGGTATTATATGGTTAAAATATATATTTATATGATTTTTGTATGGCATGTTTTATGGTAGAATCAGGTACTGCTCCTTTCATATAAGTTACATATAAAAGGTATTATATGGTTAAAACATATATTTATATGATTTTTGTATGGCATGTTTTACGTTAGAATCAGGTACTGCTCCTTTCATATTAGTTACATATAAAAGGTATTATATGACAATTGTATAAGAATTATGTGTGGCAACATTGGTAGTGTATGTATTTTCAGATTTGATGATTGTGTAAATGTCTTGCTGTACACATTACAGATGAATTTTCTCCAGCCTTAACGAATTACATATATACGAATTACATACTAGACTGAATCATAGTCCCGGCTTTGTTACATGACGACCGTATTACTATCATGTAAAGGGCTTTATTACTTAAGGTATTTGTCCACAAGTATGTGTTTACAATTGATGATTATGTGTTATGTTTGATACATAGGCGTGATAATTAAATGACGTCTCACAGGTATGTACCACATGTCCGTCTCTAGAATTAATGCCGCTAGTAATCTGTTAATCAAATACCTGACTTACACGGCATCTTGTCAGTATATTAACAGCAACCACATGTGTTTGTTTATATATATATACCCACACAAAATTATTTTATGATGAATCGCTTCAAAATCGCTTCTGGATCGCTTCAACACCGTGGATCTGCGGTTTGTTAAAGCGATCCAAATGCGATCCATTAAACGGATCGCATTTGGATCGCATTTTGCATGATCGCAAACATGGTCCGAGTTAAGGATCGTGATCCTAAAGCGTTTCATTAGCGATTTGTGAGCGATCCAAAAGAAACTGGTTTATAACCATGCGATCCTGAAGCGATCCTTTAAAACATTGCCATTTACAAAGCGGTTTGCTAGCGGTCCATTCAAACATAGTTACTTTTAAGAACGATTCTAAAGCGATCCATTAAAACTGAACATTTACAAAATGGTTTGTTAGCGATCCATTAAAACTTTGCCATTATTGAGCATGATCCAAAAGCGATCCATTATAACAAAAAATTTACACACCGGTTTTTTAGCGATTTATTAAAAGTTTGCAATTATTTAGCATGATTCAGAAGAAAATATATTAAAGCAGAATTCATATTAACAAATGTTCATTGTAATAAAGCCCTTTAACCCAAATTACCACCCATTTTTTCTGGTTTGTATGGGAACTTGGTGTTTATATGGAAGACGGTTGGTTGATCGAATGGTGTTTTAGTAATTAATCACATTTTAGGCTATATATGACGGCAGATGTATTTTTTTGTGGTGAAGACAGATCAACCAATTTTTCCTGGGTAGAAGTACTGTATACCACCTGCCATCCGTAACAATCAACATTTTTTCACTTAGAAATCCCAATGTGATTTGAACCCGCAAGACTTAAAGTAGTGAGAGGAGAGGTTTTAAACGCAGCGTCTGTACCATCCTGGTCACTGAAGCGCTTTATATGGAAGAACACAAGATCTGAATAAAATGTTGCTTAACAAATTGATTAATAATGGAGCATCACATTACTTGGGACTTGAAAAGGTAACATGGAGTGTCAAGGCAGCATGGCGCTGCGCCTTGCTAAGACGGTCTAAGCAAAACATTGATTAGACTAAGTCTATATTCTTACTTGCGAAAAGAAACCCAAGACATAATATCCGTGATGAGTAATCGGTTGCCAATATAACCATGTGTCTTAATTGCTCAATGGTAACTTTGCTGGTATTAAAGACACTAGCACAATTAGCAAGATACCCATAAGTTTGATTCCCGGTCAGGGCATGATTTTTGTCTCCATCTGTTGTGCTAGCATTTTAAAAAAGTTTAACAAGCTAGCTGGTAGTAGATTGGATTGTTTAATTCTTTATCTATAATTTTATATTTTTTTTAAAGTAGCTATCCCGCCAACAACAGCAATTGTTTACAAAATATGTATACCGTTTCTTAACTTACTGACCACAAGGTATAATATTACATTATAATTTACATATTTTGAGAATCCACTGAACTCTATAGACACAATATAAACAGCTTTAACCAGCCGGGCCAAATATCAAAATTGAAGCGTCGAATTGAGAGTTATCAACTCATAATTCATTTTAAGAACCCGTGAAAAATCTCTACTTTTAATCGGCACATTATCATATACATTATTATATGATCTGAACATCTGGACAGAGTTTTGATAAATGGTTTTGTAGTGTAATTTTGCCGTTATTTGGTGGGTTAGTTTCTTTAACATTGCATTAGACAACATTGTCTTGTGTGATTGGAGTTGCAGAAGCCAAGTTTGAGTTTGATCAAAATGTACCAAACTAATTATTAAGAGTCATTGAAGGTTGAGACCAGTTGATCTCAGATGAGTCTTATTTAAAATGGTTTTGCTAAGCACTGTTTTTTCATTCCATGTACATTAAAATATATCTTTACTCTTCTATGAAAACAAACTTGCTGCATCTTTATGAATGGTGCAATCCATGACACAGAAAGATTATGAATCAAGTTAGACCTGAACATTTTGCATTCCTTTGTCCCTTTTTGTTCAATTTACACGAATCACTCGAATCACGAGGTAAAAATAATTTGTCTAAATAATAAGCATGCTAATTAATCTTTCTCAGTGCAATTCAGAATCCGAGCATACGACACAAATTCCTTCCTTTCACAGCCACATCTTCTGAATTACTTCAAAAGTCACATCTTCATTGTTTCGACAGTCACAACGTCATTGTTTCCGCAGACATAGAAGTAACTGGTTCTTTAAACACTGGTCTGTACTGGAACAAACAGCTCCTGTCTGCAATAAAGTTCATTAAAATATATATATAATATATTATAATATAATTCGGCCGGGAAACAAAATATTAAAGAAACCAAACCAAATAATGCTAAATTTACACTACAAAACCATTTATCAAAACTATATCCAAGTGTTCATATCATATAATAATGACATGTGCCTATTAAAAGTGTAGTTTTATTCACAGTTTCTTAAATGCATGCACGTGAGGTATTTAAGATTTAGCCTATTGACATATGATACAGTGGTTGTCGGGGTCGGTACAGGCCGGGTCCTACCTACCTGTCAAGGCATTGGAATCATGGCTCTATGGTAGGTACACAATTGTGTGGCATTCGTGGTTCAGTGGTAGAGTGATGAACGTGAGATCGGAGGGTCCCCAGTTCGATCCTCCTCCGCACCATGTTCGTTGTGTCCTTGAGCAAGACACTTTACCCACATTGCTTAGTACTGGTTCTACCCAGGAAATCTGCACATAATACCCGAAAGGGGGTGATGCAGTATTAATAGATATATAGATAGATAGACATACTACCATAAGAGCCATGATTCTCACGTCTACATAGAGGCATGTATTAAAGTTTAAAGAAACTCACCTTAAAATAGTTTGATGTGGTGCTTTCCAGTCAACTGCTGAGATAAGTCAGATGACTATAAACCGGGCCACCATTGCTACTCGCTGGAGTGGATGAAACTTACACTGTTGTTAATCTCTTTGTCATTTTTCTTGACTTTACAACCAAAACTGAAAATAAATAAATAATTGAATTTCTAATAAGTGTCTAACTGTTAAATGGTATTTCCCTATCAACTGTTATTTTTAACTAGAAATGTGTATGTTTTTATTATTTTCCTTTTAAATATCCAATTTAGATACATGTAACTTGAAAAAACACTACTCGTACGAATTGTCTTGAGTACGATTTGAATATCATGAAATTAAGTACTGAGAGAGTTCTGGAGTAAATATTCAAATCCTACTTGCGTTCTAATTTAAAAAAAAAGATACAAATATAGGTATGACTTACCACGACGTAATATATGCTTTCTTGGCGTTGGTACGTAGAGAATCGTGAAAAATCATTTTCATTTTCAGGTTTTTAGCAAATCAATCATTAATAATATCACAAAGGCGCATACTATCGTAGACACACGTAGTTTATCTTTACTCTGCAAGCGTCTCACACGTTTGATTACATTATTTTTTATTGGCCAATCGCGTTTAGTCTAGCGATGTTTTCAAATGTTTGACTTCCGGATGCGGCAAACGAAATATTTACAACTCACAAAAAGTAATTTAGGAATGAATTCTTCCGAAATTATGACTCTCTTTGATATTGAAGACGGCCAAACATTCGCCAATACATATCATGAGCTTCATATTGACGAACAAACGCCTGGCATTGATAAAATTGCTATGCAACTACCAAGATGAAAAGGGACAGAACTCTTGACGTTGCCTGGTCTGGCCGATATACTTTTTGAGTGGTAAGTTGAATATTTAAAGTTTTTATTTTGTTTAATTTTAACTGTTAGCTATTTCATGCAGAGGTATTTATCTGACCTATTGGATTACAGGAGAAGCCTAATTAGTAGGACTTATAGACGTGAGAATCGTGGCTTTTTATGGTGGTATGTACCTACCATAAGAGCCATGATTCTCCGCTATTAAGTTTCCTTCAGTGCCCCGAAACGACTCCCTTTCTCACTCTTCCGGTGAGGTTTCTGAACGCATCAAGTAATGCCTGCATAAACAACCACCGTAATTCAATACAACAAACTTTAAATACCACAACTGCATACAGAAGAGAGGAAAGACGCGCTGATAATGTCAGTGCTCGGAGACCAGTGTAAAAAGTCCGACAATTTTTTTGTTTACGTGCCAAATCATCTTGCTATCACGTGGCCTTTCGTCCCCTATTTGGAAACTTAACACCGCCGGACTCGCACACCTGACGCTTTCCTGTTAACGTTGTCGATTTGTGTCAGCTGTGGGCGGGTTTAAGTTTCCAAATACGAGATATGTAAACATTCAATTGAATGTTGTTTAACGGCTCATCAACACAGTATAGGTTATTTAGAGCCGCCCCAGAGAGAGGGGAAGGATACATAGGAATCCGGGAAACGTGCCCTACTCTTATTATTGAATAGATTTCTATGGTTCTTTAACGTGCTCGGAGGATAGACCGATACACGGGACCGCCCGGTTTACGTCACCATCCGACGGACGGGGCTAAGAAATGTCTGCTTAATATATGGAAAGTCTTAGAAAATGTCTAAGATCGACAAGGTTTTCTTCTCTTTGGTGAGTTTTATGCATGCATACTTGGTATTTAAGGTTTAATATATCGAACTACAGCAGTTATTTATGCAGACATTGCTTGATTTCTTCAGAAACCTCTCTTGATGCGGGCGGCCCTGTTACCTGAAACAATCTATAAAGGGTGGCATCGTAGCTCTATGGTATAGGTACACACCATAAGAGCTACGTACGATTCTTGCAGCTAGACTCTTATAGCCAAGTGCTTGGAAGTGGTTTCCAGGACAGCCTCGTTTCTGAGGAAGAGTTAACAGTCAATAGGCTGTTCAGCGATATCTTTTATCATGCACATGGTGTGGCTTTAACTGCTCATAGAACTAACGCTTTACATTACGAAAGATGGCAATCTTTAACAAATTCGCCCGAATAAGGTCCTGCGGGATTGTGAAATCTCGGCCAATCCCGTCATTCTTCTGGATCACGCCTTGCATGTATATCGATGTATTGGTATGTTCAAAAGCTTGGCAGTTCAAAAGCTTGGCATTTTGTTAGACGGAAGGCAATAGCAATCAAAATAGTGCACTGTTGATAGGTCGACAATATGGTCGTTAGCCACACATGTTGATGTATACTCTGCATTGCATGTTTTATTATTTACAAAGGTTGTATTATTGCTTTCATGTACATGTAAATAACCTATTGATGACTAAATGACATTGTAAAACTTTGATAATAACTGATTTTTGCAATTTTATTTTGGCGGGAATCTATTAAGGCGCATCATGCTAGAATGACGTAACCAGCATGAAAACTTCTGCGTTCAATGAATTATGCTTCAAAGAAGTGAATGAGGTGTTGCGTATGGGATCGAGACGCAATAATGCTAGCCAAGATCTAAATGAACATCTAATTTTCTGTCACTGTTAATCAGTGATTCATGTCCATAAACATGATAGTTTTTTAATAAATGTTATATCACAGAATGAAACAGATATTATATTTGATAATATAGTTAAAACTTATATAACATGCAACCCATTGATAAGTGAAGTTTTAAACACTCTGCAGCAAGAGATGACAAATCTAAATTGAGAAAAATGGGTATGATGTTCAGTTAGCATAACTTTACTAAATACAAGGTCGATACCAAATTGAGCATAATGTTACTGAATACAAGGTCATTACCAAATTGTGCACTGACTGATTAGCTCTTTTTTAGGTAACAGCTTCGAAACGGATTACGAGATGTTGTGACTATCAGTTACCTCTAACATAGACGACAAAAAGTATATACCGGTAATATTTATTATTATATATAATTTTATATACGTAGTTTTTATTGGCTGAAATTGACTTGAAAACATGTTCAAACATGTCCAATCCGGTTTAAACCAGACTTGCGAGTCAATAGTTCTCTTTCGAGTGAATAGTATCTTCCAGATAATTCAAGCGCTTTATGATCAACGTCAATTAATTACCATAAGCGCTCAATGACAGAATAAAAATTAACAATGGAGGATGCGCAACGTTGTCATTTATCGACTGTGGAAGAATTAGTAACTACATTTTTTTGTTTAAATTCATGTTCATTGTTAAAGAAAACATTGTTTCAATTCCATATTAAAAATAAACTACTTGACACATTTTCTTACTTTTTTTTTATGGTTCAGTATAGTAAAACAACTATCTACTTCTGTTTCTGTCAACAGTTAAAAATATTCATCTTCGGGAATGACTGTTGACCATGAGCAGTAACTTATTGACCTCGACGATTGCATCTCGGTCAATAGTTCATGCTTCGGGTCTATAGTCATTCGCTTGGATGAATAGTTTTAACCATTGACCGATATATATTTAATTTTTATATAGCTTTTTGTAGCTATGTCATTGTGATAGATTCTCACATGTGTGTCTGTTTAATATTGAATTGATACATATACATTGTACGTTAGCCAGGTCAGTCCGTCCTTCCATCCTGAAAAGCGCATCTATCTCCTCCCAAACTTTTCAACCGATTTAGATGTTGCTTACCCATGTTACCTATGATGTCAAAATGTGCATATCGTTTCGGCGTCAAAATCGACCCAGTATTACCGGAGTTATGTCCCCTTTTTCATCAAATTTTACGTGAAAATATCTTGTGTCTCCTCCCACACTCTTCAACCGATTCCTTCGAAACTTTACATGATGCTTACCTATGATGTCAAGATGTGCATACCGTTTCGATTTCAAAATCAACTTAGCAAAATCAACTCAGCATTACCGGAGTTGAGGCCCCTTTTTCATCAAACTTTACGTGAAAATATCTTATGTGTCTATCCACTCCCACACTTTTCAACCGATTCCTTCGAAACTTTACATGACGCTTACCTATGATGTCAAGATTTACATTTCATTTCAGCGTCAAAATCGACCAAGTATTAACAGAGTTATGCCCACTTTTTCATCAAACTTTACTTTTTACACTGTTTTCGGTGGGGGCATCAATGGCTTATCGAGAAACAAAAGCTGTAAAAAAAACACGATAGTACAGTGTACATTCATTTAGTCAATTCAAATGACGACATCATTTTATTTCGATAAGACGAATGATGACGGTGGTAGTATTCTGTCTTCTAATTGTTTTATGGTCATCTGATATACATTTTATACATAATACTTCACAAAAAAAAAGTTAATTTAGTATAATCATTTTTATTTCAGATCTGCTTCAAAGGCATGGTTTTCCAAAGTGATATGGTCTCAATAACATACTGGATGCCTAGAATCTAAGATTATCACATCGCACCAAGGAACATTGACATAATAACCTTAAAAGTGAACAGTAGAACTATTTATGACGCATGCCACTTTTAATTGATGGTGGATTTAGGAAATTGATCAGAAAATATATGTTTCTGGGATAACTTGTAGCTTGTTTCTGCAAATAATCAGGGTTTGTTATCTCTTGACATTTGAAACATTTTGGTCGAAGTTTGAATTCAATACTAACAAGAGCTTGTATCCAACACGGACAATAGCTTGTATTCAACACATAACTTTACTGATGGAACAAATAAAGAACATAAAAATATTCTGCAATTCGTGTCTGCTGTATAACTCTGAACCAGATATGATTATCCCATCATTCTTTTGAACTATTGAAAGGAATTTGATAAAAAAAAAAGTTGGTCTGCTGACCGAAAGCCAGCAGAGATTATGGGATGGTGAGTTGTCCGTCAATCCTGTGTCGTCTTTTAACTTTTGCCTTGTGAACATGATAGGACCTTCATTATTAGTCTGATTTTTACCAAACTTTGCCAGGGTCTTTAAAATATCAATGAAAGCTCGAACAAGTTCAAAAACAGCGGAGCCAGATTGGATTAGTAACACCGGAGTTATGGCCCTTGTTTTGCTGAAAAATGACATATTTTGCCTTGTGAACACTAGCACTTTCATTTTGTATTTGATCTTTACCAAATTTTGTCAGATTGTTGATATTAATGAAAGTTCGACAACCAGCTATACCAGGCCAGGAACACCAGAGTTACGGCCACTTGAATTATTGAAAAATGTCATATTCAATTGTGAACACTAGTTAAACTTGAGTTTCAACAACATGACATGTTATGAACAACTACCAGCACTTATTTTAAGGGTCATAATTTTGGGCGGGTAAAGGGCTGTTTTTGCATAAAGGTCAAGATCACTCTTATGTTCGGGAGCATCCATTAGAACAGCGGTCTGTTAATGGATCACGATCATAAAGCGATTCAAAAAGTTGTGATCCTAATGCGATCCATTATAATGTATATAGTGTCACATAATAGCGATCCTAATGCGATCCATTAGAATGTACATAGTTTTACATAATAGCGATCCTAATGCGATCCATTAGAATGCATATAGTGTTACATAATAGCGATCCTAATGCGATCCATTAGAATGTGTAATAGTGTTGCATAATACTAATAGCCATTCTAAAGCGATCCATTCTGAAAATTATTGGACTGATACTCCATTAATTAGCTGTGCGATTCTAGAGCGATCCATTATAATGTGTATTAGATCGTGATCCACTAGTGGTTTTATAGTGTTACGTAATACAAAGACATCCATTTTGTAAAACACTGGATCGCTTTTGGATCATGATCCATACACGATCCATTAAAAGTTTTATAAGGAGTGCGATCCATTCAAAACCACTAATGGATCGTGATCATAAAGCGATCCAAGTGCGATTTTGATGCTGTTCGTGTTTTTAACAGATTTTGTCAGGAATATTAAATAGCGATCCATTAGCTCATTTGCATGTGAAATTGGACCGCTTCTAAATCTCTTTAAAATCATGATCTTGAAGCGATCCATTAACACGGTTTGTTAGGCTTTTTTTTTTTGTTTGGGTAAGTGTTGCATAAACAATTAGCATGCATGCGGCACTTAAACGGTGTGTAACGAGTATGTTTCTGAATGTGTATGTGTTTAGACCGGATGAGCTTGAATCTCTTATGACACACCTCACACTTATATGGCTTCTCACCGTGTCTGGGATGATATAAAGCCCTGTGTATCATCGTATGTCTGCTCAGCGCTGATGAGTGTGGGAATCTTTTATCACACACTTGACACATATGTTTTTCTCCTGTATGTATTCGCATGTGATTGTTGAGATTTGCTAAGTGCATGCATCTCTTAGCATACACCGGACACTTAAATGGCTGCTCACCTGTATGTGTCCGCATTTTTACGCTGAGGTGTGATTATCCTTGTAATTTCGTTTTACAAGATTCAAGATTCTTTATTATGTAACGTAAACATTACAATGTTTCTTGATACAATGAATACTATTATATACAACAGTCAGTCAAGATAAGTATGTGCATAGACATAAAGGCAATGGGTAAAACATGATTTATACGGAAAATATATACAAACATATATTGAACGTGACTTTGTACTAAGTATATTGAAACAAAATAGAACAATGCAATGTGTATGTATGTCCATATATATATATATATTGAAATATCATGAAGAACGTTAAAGCATATAGATATGCAAAATATGGTGTAGTATTTACTTTAAGTGAGATTTACAGCACACTTGTATGATGATTAACTATGTTTTGTCGAATAATTGTCGCTTGATATACACATTTACAGAGTTTTGAGATAACAGAAAAACTAACAGACTGCATTACCTCAATAAATTTAAAAACGCTTGGTCTAGCAAAGTAACGTGATTTAATATATTGTTTTCGAATGTCAGTGTATAAACTATGCTAAACATATGCAAATAAAGTGGTATTCGTCTTCTAGATCACCAGAATTACAAATTCAACAGTAGCGTTGGTCATGGTCGATTCTGTTAACACCATAACGACCTGTTTCAATCCGTAATCGCCCGTATGTATCGGCATGTTACACACCTGACACTTAAATGGCTTCTCCCCTGAATGTATGTAAGCGATGATGATTGGGTGAATCTCTCATCACACACTTGACATTTAATGAGGCAAAATTAATAGGCAATATAAGTATAACATAAAAATGCGCATGTATATATGAATATAAAAAGGTACAAAACAGTATTGTTCAAGTCCAAACGAACAGTTAAACTTCAAAAAGCATTCATAAAAAAAAAAACGGTCGTACATGTTAGAAAAAAGATGCATTTGCCTACCTACCGAAATATCTACTCATCTAAAAAATAAGTTCAAGTTTGGGCAAACCAAGATATGGCCTAAGCGAAATTCTTGTCACATACCTGGCACCTAAATGTTGTCTCGGTAGAATGTATTTTCTATGATTGTAAAGCGAAACTCTGATCTGAAACGTAAACAGCATATCGGCAGAATAATACCTTGTATTATCCATATATGTGAGATTAGGTTAGATTATATTTGATTTGATTATATCGTTATGAAAATCTGTGATCTCACACCTGAAACTTAAGTATCATATCGGCAGTGTTTTCAGTCCACAAATAAAAGCTGTAAACCTTAAGATTAACATATATACCAACATCTTGTTTTAGCACATTCCGTCTAAAACAACATGTTTTCAAACATAACCATGTTGTGAAAATATCGTTTAGTTTAAAGCATCAACATGCGATGGTTTCTAAACACATATTCCTCAACGTTTCGCTTCTGAAATAAGCAAACATAGATCAGGTTAAATCATGTGTCTGGAAAATCCTACAATTCAGATTACACTTTCTCTCTTATGCAAATAAGTTCCATTGAGAAACTAGGTAGAATGAACTCGACACTCTCCGAACGGCCCAGTCAATTGCACTCACAGAACTAACCTTAAGCGGACAGACAATATAATGTTTTAAGTCGTGATTCTTTGAGCCAATATTTTTTTTTAGATTCCCTCTCTTTTTAACTAAAATTAACTTCCTGAAGTTCACCTAATTTGCATATTAGTAATTTAACTGTTTATTGTCAAATCAACAAGATCAGTTTGAGGAAACGTAATATCGTTTAAATTATTCTGAAAAAACATCTGTTTCAATTTATTACTGCAATCATCAATAATTTAATTTGTTACGAATTACATCCCCACTCCACCCCAACGTGATAAACAAATATGGTCAAACGTATGGTCAAACTCGAAATTCACACCATGTCCAAAATGAGGACATACATGTTGCCGTACACCGTGTGCAAACCAATAGTCTTATCGGATTTACATGTAAATAACCGGTGATGCGTATATACAATTTTTATAAACGTATAAATGAAAATGGCAAAATATCTTTGATATTCTTTTTTTAACATTTGCAATTAAATCTGTTCAAGCACTAAACACTTAAATATTTAACTTCCGACACGTATGTATCATCACGTGACTGCTGAGATCAAGTGAGAGTCTGAATCTCTCACCACACACCTGACATTTAAAGGGCTTCTCACCCGTATGCATGCGAGGTGTTCATTGAGAGTTGATGATCGCGCAAATCTATTTTCACACACCTGACACGTTAATGTGTTATCCCCCGTATGTATACGCCTGTGTCTGTTGAGGTAAGATGATTATTTGAATCTCTTCTCACATATTCAACACTTAAATGGCTTCTCAGGCTGTATGTTTATTTATATGTGTCCTGAGATGTAATGAATCAGCGAACATTTTATTCCTGACACTTATATGGCTTCCCATCCATACATGGCCCATGTGTCGTCTCCAATGTGTTGATTTCGTGACACCACATGCATGATACTTAACTGGCTGATTACCCGGTCCAGTATGTATTCGAATGTAATTGTTGAGATTTGATGATTCTGCGAATCCAATACGACATACATGACACTTGAATAGCTTCTCACCCGTATGTATTCGACTATTCGTATATGTGATTTAAGCAGTGACGATTCTGGGTATTCGCTCGTATGTATTGGCATGTGTATCCTGAGACTTGACGATCGTGAAAATCTCTTATCCCAACCTAACACTTAAATGGCTTCTCATTAGTATGTACCCGCATGTGTTTGCTGAGAGTTGATGGTTGTGAGAATCGCTAATCACACATTGTACATGTAAATGGCTTATCACCCGTATGTATCCATAAGTGCTCGGTGAGAGTTGATGATACTGAAAATCGCATATCACATACATGGCACTTGAATGGCTTATCACCCGTATGTATTTGCATGTGATTGTTGAGAGTTGATGACCTTGCAACTCTCATATCACATACATAACATTTGAATGGCCTCTCACCCGTATGTATTCTCGTGTGATTTTTGAGAGTTGATGAGCATGCGAATCTCATATCACATACATGACACTTGAATGGCCTCTCACCCGTATGTATGCGCATGTGTGTGCTGAGATGTGATGATTGTATGAATCTCTTATCACACACCTGGCACTTAAATGGCTGCTCACCCGTATGTATTCCAATGTGTCTGTTGAGAACGGATGATTGTGCGAATCTCTTATCACACACCTGACATTTAAATGGCTGCTCACTCGTATGTATTCTCGTGTGTATGCTGAGATGGGATGTTTGTGCGAATCTCTTATCACACACCTGGCACTTAAATGGCTTATCACCAGTATGTATTAGCATGTGTGTGTTGAGATTTGATAATCGAGTGCATCTCAGATCACATACTTTACACTTAAATGGCTTCTCATCTGTACGTATTCGTATATGCGATTTAAGCGATGACGAGTCTGAGAATCTCTTTTCACACACCTGGCACGTAAATGGGTAATCGCCCGTACGTATCGACATGTGGTTCATGAGATATGATGATTCACTGAATACCTTTTCACACACCTGACATTTAAATAGCTTCTCGCCTGTATGTTTCTCCATGTGTGTGTGAAGGGTTATGTAAGAATCTGTTATACACAAAACCTGATACACCAATGGTTTCTCACCAGTACGTATGTGCTGTATATCTGTCACTGAATATTTCGTCTATCGAATAATGATCCCATTCTTTTTAATAATAGTACGAAGGACGTCACACTTTGTACATTTAATCGAACAATCAAGCATAAGTTATCAACTCTTTATATCTCCAAATAAATAAACAGTCATCTATATAACTTATTTTCCCGGCAGGTTTCTGATACACGTGACAGCATATATCTGTTCTGCATGGCCGTTTTGATTATCTGCAAAATAAACACATTCATAATGATATATAACAGCTTTGGCCTGAATTAAAATATGGCTTGTTTACCCTTTAACTGCTTAATCCGTGTGTTTACCCCTACCTACAAATTGTTAGATTGTTTTCGATATTTAAAAAAGTGGCACGAGAGCAAAGCTATTTTGATAAATATTTTAATTTAACCTTTACAACAAAATTATATTTTGTCCAAAAAATCAGAAATTAGATACATGTCCAACAGTACAAAAGAACAGACCGGATACATCGTTTTAGCGCACCATGCAGATGTTACCATATTTTTCAAGACCAGACCTATTTTCCTGAAGGCAGTATCTCTGTCCGAAGATTTGTCTAGATTTTTGCGACGCTTGTAATGTTTGTATTTCCAATCAAGCATCGAAGATGATCAAGACTATTACTCAATAGGAAAAAATCAAATAATACCGGGAACGCGCACCTGTTTTGGATGGTTTTAAACTTTATTTGCGGGACCCGGTACGTTTTTTGACGTGAATTGCGGCGCGATCCTAAAAAATGTAAAAAAATAAAATTAGTGTTTCTGTTGTATGATGCAATGGATAAATAAAAGGAAAGTAGAACCTTATTGTTTGATTCTAATCACATGTTATTAATTTAAAACTTTTTTTTTCCAAAAGAAATCGTAAAGCCGGAAACTTTCCGGGGGAAATGAGTTTGTCTCTGTAAATTATTTAAAGGGACAATGCCCGTAATTTTTAACTTATAAAACACAAAATAATTATGTTGACAAACATTACACACCAACCATTATTATTTATGAAATAAAAAAAAACACAAGATTGTTTGATGAAATTCAATAGCTGAATTCATACATGTAGCCCAAATTAAAATTACTCTCGTGGGTAATAATAGTCGAACATGCAATAGTCAAATGCGCTCATAACTGAGCAAAACGGGTCAGATATATAACGCGAAACTTACTATACAGAAAACATAGTGCACTAATGGATGTCACGTGATCAGCAGAAAATATAAATGTTGCGGTCCAGTATTGTTTACAAACAATAAATAAAATCTTTTGTTTTCAAACCCATGAATATGTTACTACATATTTATTTGGTTCTATACATGGACTTCACGTGATTAGCGTATTATTTACAAACATTTCTTTTTTTTCAACTTCATGAATGTGTTACTGTAAACTTATTTGGGTCATGTTTTCATGTATACATTTCACTGAATAACAATCATGTCAGTAAGTTGCTTATGCCCAATATATGTTGCTTACGGACTCTGTCCCTTTATGTATTTTTTTCTATTAAAACCTGAGGCCATTATTTCGAATATATCAATATGTGGAAGTTCTGAAAAACACTCAAATAATTCATCAGAAGCAGTCTATAAAATCTAGTATAGGTTTATGTAGTTCCTATAATAAAAAGTAATCCCTCCTTTTTTGATGGAAATGTGCATTATAAACAGGGAAAAACTGTCAATTTGTATTCGATTTTGTGATTGTATGTATAATAAGCGTATCAATAGGTTTTACTGGATCAATGATAAACATTTTCGAAATGTTTGCTCTGTGCTTAAACTTAGTGAGCAACTTCAGTGAAAACAGCTGTACCCTTGACCTGTTTAGTAAACAAACAAGAACCTTCTTCCATGTCTTGTGACCCAGCTATTCTGATGATATTTCAAGCGGAAAATTAGTTTTTAATAAGAAAATAATACTGCTGTATTATCCATACTTGAGTTGAAGTTGCAGGATATCATTAATGTTACATTTCAACATTGGTGTCAATGGGGGAAATATTTATTAGTGGTTTCAAACGTATATTGTAATACAAACGATCATTAATACAAATGAATGGGAGCATTATAAAAAAAATCAGAATTTTTGCAAAGAAACCTAAAATTATACAAGAAATCCGTGGATTCACATGTCTCGCCAAACGGGGGCTGGACTTAAAAATAAAAAGGTCAATGATGCTTAAATGAAAGTTTGTAAACTTTTGAGTAACTAAAAACAATCGAGTTTGCCGTGTGCTGAGATGACATTAAAGTGCATTTGTTTAAAAACAAGAGACCCAAGAGGGCCTGTGGATGCTCTACTGGCTAAAACGGCTCTTATATCAAGGGTTGTCGACATACAATTCCCATCAGTAGTTTTTTTAAAAAATTGCAAAAACAACAGGGATAGGATGGCATTAGACCGCTCACCTGGTAATCATGGGCAATAAGTCTGCTGTGTCTGGTATGGCATGGGCATTGTTTAATTTGTCCCACTTTCTTCTATGAATGAAATTTCATAAAAATGGGAGGGGGGGGGGGGTGGGGGGGGGGTGGGGTGGGGGAGGGGGGTTATATTAACATTCTAAACAATTATGGAAAAGATCAGCTAACAAATGAAAAGTTAACGACGGGCGGACGGACGACAGACGACGGACGGACGACGGACAACTTGGCATCCCATAAGCTCTGGTTGGGGGGGGGGGGGGCGTGGGTGAGAGGCGAGGGGCGGGGGATGGAGGGGGCGACATATGTCCAATTGACTAAAACAACACAAAAATATGTAAAAAAAAATATGAGTTTCAAGCTGAGGGTGAGGGCGGAGAGGTGGGGGGAGAGGCAGGGGGGGGGGGGGGAGGCAATAAATATATATGTGTGAGAAGCTGTGTAAGAATTGACTAAAACAACACAGAAATATGTAAAAAAAAAGATATTAAAAAACAAAATAGAGCTTCAACTGGGGGGCGTGGGTGAGAGGCGGGAAAGCGGGGATGGGGTGGCGGGGGTGGAGTTGGCGACATATATGTGTAAGAATTGACTAAAACAACACAGAAATATGTAAAAAAAATATCGAGTTTCAAGCTGGGGTTGGGGGCAGGGCAATATGTGTAAGAATTGACAAAAGCAACACAGAAATATGTAAAAAATATGAGTTTCGAGTGTGGGGGTCGGGTGGGGGGGAGGCGGGAGGGATGGGGAGGTGGCAATACATAAATATATATGTGTAAGAAGCTGTGTATGAATTGACTAAAACAACACAGAAATATATAAAAATAAAAAAATAAAAAATGGAGTTTCAAGTGGTGGGGAGGGGGATTTGGTGAAAGGCGGGGAGGGCTGGGAGGGGCCTACATATATGTGTAAGAATTGAATAAAACAACAAAGAAATATGTAAAAAAAATAATATTGAGTTTCGAGTGGGGGGCGGAGGAGGGAGAGGCCGGGGGGAAGGGGGCAATAAATATATATGTGTAAGAAGCTGTGTAAGAATTGACTAAAACAACACAGAAATATGTCAAACAAGAGGCCCAAGAGGGCCTGTGGACGCTCTACTGGCTAATATGGCTTGTAACAACAATGAAGCGAGTGACTAGCGTCTTAAAGAGGCAAAACATAGCATTTTTAACTAAATCAAGAGCCATAACTCCACCATTACTGGTCCGATCTGGCAAGTTTTCCGAGTTGGCCAGTAGACATAATAATCAAAGTACCGAAGGTACTGAGAGCATGGTGAACTATGATGTGTGCATCCATGTAATGGAAGGTTTCTTTCCAATCACGCATGACATGGATGGAGTGAAAAGGTGTCAACTCTTCTAAATAATAATAAATCATTGCATGTAATAATAAATACATCAATGCATTGTTTAATGTATCTGGAAGTAAGGCGATTAAAACAAGATAAGGTAAGGTATATACAGGAATAAAGAAGGGAAAAAAGGAATGATTGGTTGTAATGAAAATTAATCTCCGAAACACTTCATCATATCTGAACCATATCTTCACAGGTGTTAAAGTGTATCAAAAAATATCACCTGTCATCACCTGTCAAAGTTTGAGTCATTAGAAATGAATATAGCGTCAAAAAGGTCCAATAGCTAATTTTGCCAACTCAAGCGGAGGTAATTCATAGACCCTTTGACCAACATAGCTGAATTAAAATAGGAAACAACCTTGCATTTATATCGACCTACTATGCAAGTATGATTAGAATCAAATGAACAAGAGTGTAGTCTGAAACACAGCCATATCCCTCGCTGCCCAAGGATTTATAATATGTTTTACACACAACTTGTAGTAGAGACATACAGACT
Organism: Cyrtodaria siliqua; assembly: GCA_037043455.1. Classification (NCBI taxonomy): domain Eukaryota; kingdom Metazoa; phylum Mollusca; class Bivalvia; order Adapedonta; family Hiatellidae; genus Cyrtodaria; species Cyrtodaria siliqua. The sequence goes on along the minus strand of JAWPHD010022482.1, from coordinate 4,314 downwards.
ACACATATACAAAACATAACTTATAAATCTTTGTGCTCATTGGATTTTAATCTCCCAACTCGGAGTATCCCTGGTCTCGGAATACCGTTGTTATTTATTCTCACAACTCGGAAAACCACTGGTCTCGAGATACCGTTGTAGTTACCACTGTTCTCGGGATACCGTTGTGATTTAATTTCACAACTCGGAGTGAACATGATGTTCATACACATTATTTCGTTGTTATATTGTTCAACCATGTAAATTATGTGAATATGATGTGAAGGCCCGGGCCTGTTGGCCTAATAGGTAGCTAGTCTACTGATAATTTCACGATTCCTATCCCTTATTGTAATTTTTACGCGTTTTTTTTTTAAGTCGACAAATCGTTTGTTGACAATAATCACCAAAGTCACGGCAAATTCCGTTTGCTATCTTAGGTCTAAACAAGAAAGTGTTTTGTTTCCTGTCACCCAACGGAATCGCCGTTTTCACCCCCGACACAACAACATTTTACCCCTTCACTTTTGTGTTGCTTTCTTTTGTTTTTAAACATATTTGTGATATAAAACTGATATAATTCAAGCAGTTTTGCATGTAATTTGAAAATTGTAATAAAAGGTAACATATGTGTTTAGATCTACTCTGTATATCGCTCAATTATACAGTCATACGTTCGAGTCCCGCTTGTTCCACGTTCGCACATTGACGAATGGTTGACAGCTACTCACTAACGCGCGGCAGGACTGTAGTTCTACGAGTTTGTTTCAAAACAAATGAGGTCTACCTCTGCCTCTACCAAATTGACGCATAGATAAAAGCAGGGCTTTAATTATCAGCCCAGAAAAAAGTCGTAAAAATCTTTAAAAAAAATCCCCCCCACTCTCCACACACAAACACACACACAATTTGTCGATCTCAAAGCAGAGTTATCGTTCCGTGCACTCACATATATCTGCTAACTACTAAATTACACGATTTTGGTAAAACCTGTTAAATTTGTATATGTTTGCCTGAAACATATTTATTTCTTTAATAATTATAATTTTTAGAATATCTGCAGATTAGATGTTGCAAGATTTGAATAATGCACGAAAACAATTTAGTTTTAATCGGAACTATTTTATTACAAAACTAATATGTACTTAGTTCTCCTCAATCGATACGCATAACCGAAGCTCGATAGCAGAAAATTAATAAAAACAAAATAACTGATAAAAAAAAAAATTAAATTATTTAATATAGGTCTATATTTTATCTTTGCAGATCACGCAAAAGGATTTATTATAAACATCGTCATAACCTTTTTTTGAATAATCACGTGACCTAACAGTTCGCCCTACTTAGAGTCTAATGAGGAACAAACGTACTGTGGGTAGAGATTGACAATTTGTTTTCAGACTTAAGTCTTAAAGGGAGTACATCAGGCTTTTTATGGGAGTCTAGGTGTCCGATTTAAAACTGACAAATATTAATATGTTTTATTCTACATGAACAAAACATAATGAGCCTACAAAATCTTTTATTTGCAAAGAAATTCATTCTGCACAATAATACGTACTAGGTGACGCACCAGGGTTAATTTCAGCATATTACGTGCGATTCCACCCTAGCTATATGGTGTTCTGAAACTTCTGACATTAACAAAATGCATGGTTCTAGCTTCACATTTTGATTGATAGTGTTTTATATCATAAACTTCAACAATTTTAAAATTTAAGATGTTTCTAGAAAAATCCTGATGTACCCATTTTAAGACCATGCATTTGGCATGAATTAAACAAACTTTTTTACATAAAAAAAATATATAATTAGAATAAAAAAATTGAGTCCTTCTCTGATTCGAATCCATCCAGCTCGCGTTATAATTTTCTGGGACTGGCGTTCTCCCGACTGGCTAACAATTCATTTTGATGAACTATAATGGGACTTATTCTAAAACTGGAGTGTCCGAATAGACCAGAAGTCTAAAACTAGTCACTCGGGATCAAATGACGTCATATATACCCTGCCCTACTCTTATTATCTAATAGATTCCTATGGTTCTTTAACATGCTCGGAGGATAGGTCTATACGCGGCAGTACCGGTTTACATCCCAACCGCCGGACGAGGCTAAGGGAAAGTGTATTGCCCAAGAACACACCGACACAATTCTGTGGCACCACCTCCGGTAACAAATCCGCTGCGCTACTGACTGCAAGAGCTTTCAAAACAGACTTTCATGATTTTAGTTGGGGTAGGGTGTTGGGAAGGGGATGTGGTGCTGCCTTTTAAATCTCAGCTCAGATGACCCCCCCCCCTCCTTTCCACCCCAACTCCCATCTTGGACATTAGCGATTGTTACGCCGGGGGGGGGGGGGGGGGGGGGGGGGGGGTGACATGCAGCAACATTCATGTAATATGTGAGCTAAAACAACAATTCAAGTATTTCCTCGTATTTTATTTAACAAAAAACACACGTTTGTTGTCATTTTAAACGTAGTCTAAAAATGGTTTCTCTTAGAGTTATCGCCCCTCGCTTCGACATTTTACAAGGCGGGTCTGAATTTATCACGCAGTAAAGCTTCTAAAAAAAAAAGTTGGTACAGCCGAAAATCACGAAACTTAAAGCGGAACTGAAATTTCATCATCAAAAATTGTCACAATCTCCCAAATTATATCTTCTAAAAAATCCAAAATGGCGGACATTTCAGAGTAGTTGCCACATGTGTTTTTTATATAAAAGAGTATGATAATGGACCTTTGGAAACAGCCGAGCACGACACATACGAAATATTGATTGAGACTGCACATGAGCGGTAGTGAAATACGCTAGCTACCGCTCACGACCTCTAGCCCCGTGTTGAGCAGCACTCAATATTCATAAAATCAATAGTACAAAATGTTAACCATCCCGAAGATGGCATGCATACGGCGGTGGACATGGAGTATAACGCTTCCCCATGTCGTACGGCGTATGGTCCCAGTATCTAATAAATTAAATGTCCCGAAGAGCGAAATAAACATAATGGAATTTAGTTGGGAGCAGCGGTTATGAAGCCTGCATATCAAAAAGCAGACAACATATCCTTGGAGTGGTTAAACAATACCCAGAGCCTTTTATCGGCCGGAGTAGTGGAACCACGGAACCAAAAAATAAGTAAGAAAACAAAAGAAATTGAAAATGTACCACCGATAGCTAAATATAAGTATCGGGCTCAGCGATCTCCAAAGATCAAATGAATAACAGTACTGATTGCAAGCGCGGAGAAACGTTTTACTGCCGCCAAACTGCACAAGCAACGCCACTGTGCTATAAATAGGAGTATGATAATGGACCTTTGGAAACGCCCGAGCACGAGACATACGAAATATTGCAGTCTCGGTTTGATTGAGACTGTTCATGAGCGGTAGTGAAATACGCTAGCTACCGCTCACGCCCTCTAGCCACGGGTTGAGAAGAACTCAATATTCATAAAATCAATTGTACAAAATGTTAACCATCCGAAGATGGCATGCATACGGCGGTGGACATGGAGTATAACGCTTCCCCATGTCGTACGGCGTATGGTCCCAGTATATAATAAAATTAAATGCCCCGAAGAGCGAAATAAACATAATGGAATTTTGTTGGGAGCAGCGGTTATGAAGCCTGCATATCAAAAAGCAGACAACATATCCTGTGAGTGGTTAAACAATACCCAGAGCCTTTTATCGGCCGGAGTAGTGGAACCACCGAATCAAAAAATTAAGTAAAAAACAAAAGAAATTCCACCGTAGGGTGGAAATGTGGGTATGTTGCTGGATGGTAGCGTGGTAGGGTCATCATACGTTATAAATATATAACCTGAATTTGTTATTTAGTGTTATTATGCCAACAACAAAAAAGGGATATGTTTTAAATGCTATATGTGCATGTTGCATTAAGTTGTTAAGCTACTTGTTTAGAAGTTATATTTGTTACCATTAATACATGTGAGTTTTGCTATTTAACATTAATAAAACAAGTTTTCATTATTTCATAAACTGGTTGCATTTCATCATCTTAAGACAAAAACGTGTAGTCTCAACATGATACCTATCAATTTAATATTCTGAATGACCCTCACAAGGTGTAAAATTCGTACATACTCATTACAGCTGCACTGTCTCATGATACATGTGCTAACCTTAACGTGATGCACTGACCATCTAGAAACAACAAAGGTGAACTTAGATGATACTCAAACATCACCCCAGGTTGAAGCAAGGACCCTTTAGCCTGACAAAAACTAGTCACAAGGAACCAACTAATCTTTGGCCAGGCCAGGCCTAGCTAGGATAGACAAGTTAGACCAAGCCATGTTTCAGTGTAT
>JAWPHD010022481.1:0-24961 GCA_037043455.1 Cyrtodaria siliqua | reverse complement strand
GCCAGCAGAGCTAATAAAAAATAAAGAAATATAAAAAATAATAAAAGAAAAAAAATCTGGTAAAGTTTGGTAAAGATCAGATGAAACATGAAGGCCCTATCGACTTAATGAGGCAAAATATAGCATTTTTAACTAAATCAAGGGCCACACTCTCCGCTTTTACTGGTCTAATCTAGATTAGGCTGGTTTTCGAACTTGTCCGAGCTTTCATTGATATTAACAATCTGATACAGTTTGGTAAAGATCGGATGAACAATGAAGCCGCTATCGTCTTAACTAGGCAAAATATAGCATTTTTGAACTAAATCAAGGGCCATAACTTGCTGTAACTAGTTCGATATGGCTGGTTTTCGAACTTGTCCGAGCTTTCAATGATATTAACAATGTGGTAAAGTTTGGTAAAGATAGGATGAACAATGAAGGCCCCTATCGTCCTTAACGAGGCAAAATATAGCATTTTTTAACTAAATCAAGGGCCATAACTCTGCTGTTACTGGTCTGATATGGCTGGTTTTCGTACTTGTTCGAGTTTTCAATGATATTAGCAATCTGAAAAAGTTCGGTAAAGATCTGATGAAAAATGAAGGCCCTATCGTCTTAACGAGGCAAAATATAGCAATATAGCATTTTTAACTAAATCAAGGGCCATAACTCCGCTGTTACTGATCCGATCTGGCTGGTTTTCGAACTTGTCCGAGCTTTCATTGATATTAACAACCTGTTGAAGCTTGGTAAAGATCGGATGAAAAATGAAGGCCCTATCATCTTAACGAGACAAACTATAGAAATATAGCATTTTTAACTAAATCAAGGACCATAAATCCGCTGTTACTTGTCCGATCTGGCTGGTTTTCGAACTTGTTCGAGTTTTCAACGATATTAGCAATCTGAAAAAGTTCGGTAAATATCTGATGAAAAATGAAGGCCCTATCGTCCTTAACGAGGCAAAATATAGCAATATAGCATTTTTAACTAAATCAAGGGCCATAACTCCGCTGTTACTGGTCCGATCTGGCTGGTTTTCGAACTTGTCCGAGCTTTCATTAATATTAACAACCTGTTGAAGTTTTGGTAAAGATCGGATGAAAAATGAAGGCCCTATCGTCTTAACGAGACAAACCAGAGAAATATAGCATTTTTAACTATTATATATCAGTTGAATTATGGTCAAAGTTGACAGTTTCAAGTAAAATGTAAATCTGTAGAATCCATGCGACTGATTACTGGTGTCATTATTGGTAGATTTCAAAAGTCCACTTCCCCTGACTGAAAGGGACACTTGCCCTGATTTTGTTTAACTTGCCCCAAAATTGTTATTACCAATGAATATTTGCCAGTACATAATTTTTGTCGATATTGAATATTTCGATTTTTCACTTTGTTTTATTTATAATTAATTAATAATACATATGTGATTAGAATCAAACAATAAGGTTCTATTTTCCTTTTATTTATCCATTGCATCATATAACAAAAACATTATTATTTTCTATTACATTTTTAGGATCGCGCCGCAAATCACATCAAAAAACATACCAGGTCCTGCAAATTAAACCATCCAAAACAGGTGCGCGTTCCCGATGTTATTTGATGTTTTTCCTACTGAGCAATAGTCCTTGATCATCTGCGACGCTTGATTGTAAATACAAACATTACAAGCTTCGCAAAAAATCTAGACAAATCGTCCTTTTTGAGATACTGCGTTCAGTAAAATCGGTCTTGTCTTAAAAAATATGGTAACATCCGCCTGGTGCGCTAAAATGAGGTGGCTGAAAAACTGTGTTCGCAAAAAAATATCAATGGTACATAATTCTAGTTATAGTTTTGATTCAATTTCTAATATCAGGCCTGTCAAAACTTTTAACACAAAATCCTGAGATTTTTAAAATTTAAGATTTTAAAGCGAAAGGAACATTTTTTAATGAAAATTTGGAGCGCGTGACTTTCATTTTTGCACTTATTTTTTTTTAGTGCAAATTTAAATTATTTAGGCCATTAATACAAGTTGATGCATTGTAACATAGTAATTCGATTAGAAACCCTTTTGTGTTTGTGATGTTGTTTGCATTTTTTATTACTTTTGCCTTCTCGTTTGTCTGTTTGCGTGTTTGTTTTTGTGTTTTGTGGTTGATTGTCGTCCTTGAATGCTGCTTTCCCTGTCCGATATTTTTATCTTTCTTGCTTTAATTTTACTCTTTTTATTTTTTAAAATTTTTTTTATGGAAGTGCACTTATTTTTCTACACAGATGTGTACTAAATGCATATACAAAGTCAACTCTTATACAAATTATAATCATCGTACACGGCAACAGCTGTTATAGTGATACCACACACAAGGAGTTGCTAGTTTGCTATTTCAGTTAGGCTGACCATTTAAAGAAGCAACATACATATTGCTGCTATTGCGCATGTCACTGAAGGAACTAATTATGTCCTTAGGTGTTAATTGTATATTCAGTCTGTGCATTACACGGATGACCCCCCCACCGATTCAACACTTGTAAATACTCATCTGACCAGGGAGCATAACAAGACCATTTTCGGAAATAGCTGATAAACTGTGAAAGTATAGCTTTTAAATCATGAACATTTTGTTTTGAGGGAAAATCCATGAGATTGTACACTTTAATCCAGAGATCCGGAGAGTGACTGAAAAATCCGGAGAATCTGGATTTTATCCAGAGATTTGGCAGGCCTGTAACATTGTTTTAGTATATTCCCCCATAAGGTAGAATTATACATAACGTTTACATAGGAACAAATAATCATAGTATAATGAATCTCAAATAATATATATTTCACAGACAAGATCACATCATTGGCCAACATCGTATATGTAACCAAGTGGGATATAAGTATACAGCCAGATCAAGACTCAAACCTGCAGTTCAGATCTTTCTCAACTGAGCTACGCTATCTGGGGCACAGATACTGGTTAAAAAAAAACAACAAGAGGGCCTGTGGACGCCCTATTGGCTAACATGGCTCTTCTAACATCAATGAAGCGAGAGACTGCCATTCACGTTTTTTTGAAAGTTTTGGGCAAAATAAAGCTTATCAACTAAATCAAAGGCCATAACTATAGAATCTGGTAAAGTTTGGTAAAGATCAGATGAAAAATGAAGGCCCTACCATATTAACAAGGCAAAATATAGCATTTTTAACTAAATCAAGAGCATAACTCCTCTGTTAATGGTCCAAAATAGAGCTAAACAATTTTTAAAAAAAAAAAAATATATAATAATTAAAACAAAATTTAAAACAAGTGGTCAATGACCTTAAAGCTCTACCAATAGGTTCTTGATAGCTAGATCAGCATTCCTGTGAAGTCTCATGAAAATCCGTCAAGTAGTCACTACAAGTTTTCATTATATAACTCTATGTAAACAAAGATGGCAGCTGGCGGCCATGTTTAAAGTCAAATCAAAATATTTTTTGACAAGGATCAACAACATGTCATACTGATCATTTTAGAAAAAGTCCCATATCAATATCACTTACAGTTTTCAAGAAGTAGGTCGCTACAAACTTGTATTTTGAAAATCTATTTTTAGCCATGGTGGCCATCTTGCTAGGATCAATTAGACATCAAGAGCAACAGTCCTGTTAAGTTTCATGAAAATCCGTCTAGTAGTTGCAGAGGAATAGTCGCTACAAGTTTTTACTAGATAACTCTATGTAAACAAAGATGGCCGCTGACAGCCTTGTTTAACATCGAATCAAAACGATTTTCGACAAGGACCAACATCATGTCATGCTGATCATTTTAGAAAAAGTCCCATATCAATATCACTTATTGTTTTCAAGAACTAGTCGCTACAAACTTGTTTTTTGAAAATCTATTCTTAGCCGTGGCGGCCATCTTGAATTTCCGGCCGACTTGAATATTTGCTAGGATCAATTAGACATCTAGAGCAACATTCATGTGAAGTTTCATGGAAATCCGTCTAGTAGTTTCAGAAAAGTAGTCGCTACAAGTTTTTACTAAATAACTCTATGTAAATAAAGATGGCCGCTGGCAGCCATGTTTAACGTCGAATCAAAACGATTTTCAACAAGGACCAACATCATGTCATGCTGATCATTTTAGAAAAAGTCCCATATCAATATCACTTAGAGTTTTCAAGAAGTAGTGGCTACAAACTTGTTTTTTAAAAATCTATTTTTAGATTTGGCAGCCATCTTGGATTTCACATCAACATGAATTTTTGCTAGGATCAACTAGACTTCATGGGCAACAAAAAAAGTTTACGGACGGACAGACAGACGGACGACGGACGCCGCACCACAGCATAAGCTCTGCTGATCTTCGATCAGAAGAGCTAAAAACAAGAGGCCCAAGAGGGCCTGTGGACGCTCTACTGGCTAAAACAGCTCTTATAGATTTAGATAGATATAGCTAGATATAGCTCTCTTCTCCTATAGATTAAACAAAGGAAAATACAATATAGCATTTTTCAACAAATCAAGGGCCATAACTCTGTTATTACTAACAAAATCTAGCTAGTTTTCGAAATTGTCCAAGATTTCATTGATATACCGCGCTTTGCACAACTAGACATCATAGGAGGCTTTCTGCCAAATTTCGTAGAAATCCAACAAGCCGTTTAAGAGGAGTAGCGCCGACAAGAAATTTAAAATAAAAATGTCAAAGGGCCATAACTCAGTCAAAAATCAGCAAACTGGAACAAAAGCTTCCTGCCAAGTTTCGTCGAAACTCAACAAGGCATTTAGGATGAGTAGCGCCGACAAGAAATTTTAAAGTAAGTGTCAAGTAATTAAAAAGATAATGATTTTTCTTTAAAAAATTCCAAAAAAAAATAAAATCAATCAAAACAAGAGGCCCAAGAGGGCCTGTAGACGCTCTACTGGCTAACACGGCTCTTATAACATCAATGAAGCGACTGACTGCCATTTAAGTTTTTTTGAAAGTTTCGGGCAAAAAACAGCTTTTTAACTTTATCATGGGCCATAACTAAAGAATCTGGTAAAGTTTGGTAAAGATCAGATGAAAAATGAAGGCCCTACCATTAAACGATGCATGTTTAACTAAATCAAGAGCCACAACTCCTCTGTTACTGGTCCGACTGGTCCAACATAGAGCTAAAAAAATAAAAAAAATAAAATTTTTTTTTTTTAGAGAATAATAATAATCAAATTTTTTTTTTTAAAAAAATCAATCAATTAAAAAAAAATAATAATAATAAATAAAAAATAAATAATTAAATCAATTAAAAATAAAAAATTTAAAAAATATAAAAAAATCAATAAAAAATTAAACAATCAATAAATATTTAAAAAAAAAATAAAAAAAAAAATAAAAAAATAAATAAAAAAAATAATAATTAAAAAATAAATGAAAAAAAAATAAAAGTAAAAAAAAAAATAAAATAAAAATAAATGAAAAATAAAAAATAAGCAAATTTAAAAATAAATAAAAATAATAACGTAAAAAAGAAAGTCATAAAATCTGCTAAAGTTTGGCAAAGATCAGATGCAAAATGAAGGCCCCATCGTATGACGAGGCAAATTATAGCATTTTTAACTAAATCAAGGGCCATAACTCCGCTGTTTATGGTTCGATCTGGCTGGTTTTTAAACTTGACCAAGCTTTCATAGACATTAACAATCTGATAAAGTTTGGTAAAGATCGGATGAAAAATGAAGGCCCTATCGTCTTAACGAGGCAAAATATATCATTTTGAACTAAATCAAGGGCCATAACTCCCCTGTTACTGGTCCAATATGAATGTTTTTCGAACTTGATCGGGCTTTCATTGATATTAACAATCTGATAAAGTTTGCTAAAGATCGGATGAACAATGAAGCCCCTATCATCTTAACGAGGCAAAATATAGCTTTTTTAACTAAATCAAGGGCCATAACTCTGCTGTTACTGGTCCAATATGGCTGGTTTTCGAACATGTTCGAGTTTTCAATGGCATTAACAATATGATAAAGTTTGGTAAAGATCGGATGAACAATGAAGCCCCTATCGTCTTAACGAGGCAAAATATAGCATTTTTAACTAAATCAAGGGCCATAACTCCGCTTTTACTAATCCGATATGGCCGGTTTTCGAACTTGTCTGAGCTTTCATTGATATTAACAATCTGATAAAGATTGGTAAAGATCGAATGAACAATGAAGCCCCTATCGTCTTAACGAGGCAAAATATAGCATTTTTAACTAAATCAAGGACCATAACTCTGCTGTTACTTGTCCGATCTGGCTGGTTTTCGAACTTGTCTGAGCTTTCATTGATATTAACAATGTGGGTAAAGTTTGGTAAAGATAGGATGAAAAATGAAGACCCTATCGTCTTAACGAGGCAAAATATAGCAATATAGCATTTTTAACTAAATCAAGGGCCATAACTCCGCTGTTACTTGTCCGATCTGGCTGGTTTTCGAACTTGTTCGAGTTTTCAACGATATTAGCAATCTGAAAAAGTTCGGTAAAGATCTGATGAAAAATGAAGGCCCTATCGTCATAACGAGGCAAAATATAGCAATATAGCATTTTTAACTAAATCAAGGGCCATAACTCCGCTGTTACTGGTCCGATCTGGCTGGTTTTCGAACTTGTCCGAGCTTTCATTGATATTAACAACCTGTTGAAGTTTGGTAAAGATCGGATGAAAAATGAAGGCCCCTATCGTCTTAACGAGACAAACTATAGAAATATAGCATTTTTAACTAAATCAAGGACCATAAATCCGCTGTTACTGGTCTGATCTGGCTGGTTTTCGATCTTGTCCGAGCTTTCATTGATATTAACAACCTGTTAAAGTTTGGTAAAGATCGGATGAAAAATGAAGGCCCTAACGTCTTAACGAGACAAAAGTTAACGACGGACGATGGACGACAGACGGACGATATCACTTTGCCGGGACTACTTTTTACCATTTTTCAAATTTTGTATTTAATGGTACTGGAGATTGCTATTGCTTTCAAGTATATGTCTCAAGTATCAACTTCGTCATTGAAATGCTCTTCTGTGAAGATCTCTATTGTGATGACTTCGCAAAATCATTTTATTTTCTTTATCAGAACTGATCTAGTAAAAATCACAGATCAGACACTAATAAAATTATAAGAATACAAAATGATTTGCTTTCAAGATCTTTGATTACAAAACTGTCCTTTCGTTCATTCTTTCAAAAGCAAGAGTATGTTCCTGTTTCTAAAAAATAAATCACTTCTGCATTGTATAATACATCTACATGCACGAAACCCAATCCCGCATCTAACATGATAATGCCATCAAAAACTGCCAATTCACAGCATCAATTTAACCTGGTAAGCCTACCGAACTCAAAAAACACAAATCTCAGAGGGACTATCCAAAATATCATTGTGCTTAAGTTTCATCAAACTCTTTCAGGCGGTTTCAGAGAAGATGTAATTTTTAAACTTTTCGCATATAACTCTTATGTAAACTTTGGGTCAGCGTCGCGGCCATTTTGATTATTTGACCATTTTGATTATTTGACGATAACGAAAAACACAAACTTGATTAATTTTTTTTGGAAGTTTCGGGCAAAAAACAGCTTTTGAACTAAATCAAGGGCCATAACTAAAGAATCCGTAAAAGTTCGGTAAAGATCAGATGAAAAATGAAGGCCCTACCGTATTAACGAGGCAAAACATAGCATTTTTAACTAAATCAAGAGCCATAACTCCTCTGTTACTGGTCCGACTGGTCCAACATAGAGCTAAAAAAAAAATTCCAAAAAAAAAAATCAAAAAATTAAAAAAGAACAAATTAACAAAAAAAAAATCAAAAAAAAATCAGAAATTTTTTTTAACAAAAATTGAAAAATTAAAAAAAAAAATAATAAAAAAAAAGAAAAAAGTTTGGTAACGATTGTTACTGGTCCAATATGTTTGGTTTTCGAACTTGTCCGAGCTTTCATTGATATTAACAATCTGATAAAGTTTGGTAAAGATCGGATGAAGCCCCTATCGTCTTAACGAGGCAAAATATAGCATTTTTAACTAAATCAAGGGCCATAACTCCGCTGTTACTGGTCCGATATGGCTAGTTTTCGAACTTGTTCGAGCTTTTATTGATATTAACAAGCTGATAAAGTGTGGTAAAGATCGGATGAACAATGAAGCCCCTATCGTCTTAACGAGACAAAATATAGCATTTTTAATTAAATCAAGGGCCATAACTCTGCTGTTAATAATCCGATATGGCTGGTTTTCGAACTTCTCCGAGCTTTCATTGATATTAACAACGTGGTAAAGTTTGGTAAAGATAGGATGAAAAACGAAGGCCCTATCATCTTAACGAGGCAAAATATAGCAATATAGCATTTTTAACTAAATCAAGGGCCATAACTCCGCTGTTACTTGGCCGATCTGGCTGGTTTTCGAACTCATTCGAGCTTTCATTGATATTAACAACGTGTTAAAGTTTGGTAAAGATTGGATGAAAAATGAAGGCCCTATCGTCTTAACGAGACAAAAGTTAACAACGGACGACGGACGGACGACGGACAACTCGGCATCCCATAAGCTCTTCGGCCAGTAGAGCTAAAAATCAAGATTGTCTTGTGTCCCCCTTTAAAAAAAAGAAAAAAAAGTGAATTAAAGGTGGACAATATTTTGTTTAATGGAAATCATTGAAATGGATTTTTACATGCTGTAATATAATAACTTAAGAATACACAAAGAGTTCTTTCTGACAAGGCTGACAGACCCTCCATTGATTAAACCATTCACCATACATAATTTGAGGGTTTGCATTATATAAGTCCATTCTTTATTCAAATGTAGTTAACAACTTCTACACTAAAAGGATGATTTGGCACACAAGTTAATTCAACCTATTTATTTTTAAAAATATTAAAATCGATCTTTGAATTCAAATCATTTTAAGTAAACCATATTCAATTTCAGTTTGTTATCGATTTAAAGTTGGAGTGGTGCAATATTCATTATTTAAAGTTATAGTTCAATGGGGTAATAATACAGATACCCAGTCTTCAGGTAATATTTCTTTATGCAAAGACAAACGTAATTAAGCAAGACCAAAATGACTGGTTCTCTAAATATAAAGTATTCACAGCTACATGCAGTTAATAATAAAACAATTAAAATTACACAGGTGCGCAGCCTATTAATAGGTATTAAACTTCCTGATAACCGCACAGCTCAACAAACAAGTGATAAAATGGCGACATCGAGACAACAAAGAATTTCAGGCACAGTAAGCCTAGCTTCTGATGAATTATTTGAATATGTATGCTCGCCATGTGCACGGGATAATAACAACAAAGAAGCTGTCACATTTTGCACGGCATGTGAAGAATATTTCTGTAAGGCTTGTGTAGAGTTTCATAATAAGTTTAGATGGACTACTGATCATAGAAATAAGCTATTGGATCGAGCCGAGATGAAAAAGAGGGAACCACAGAACCCACGGGCCATGGTAACGGAGAAATGTGAATTACATGGGGATAAGTTTGTGGACATGTTCTGTCCCAACCACGACACAGTAGGATGTACCGTATGCGTGAGTGTGGACCACAGGTAAATAAATATATACATAATTTTTAATAATTTCAACTCTTGTATTCTCAAAATAAAAGTACATTTTAAAACTTATTTTGTCAATAAAGTCATTGTTGACATTCTCCTGCAGCTTGGTTGGGTGGATTTATTATTTAAATGTGTTATGTTCTATTATGTTCGCAAATGCTGTAAAACAAGAAGGCCAAGATAGCCCTGAATTGATCACCTGAGGATCTTCGCAATGATGAAAAAATTGTCCGTAGCAAATGTTGATTGAAGATGTTTTAAAGTATTTCCTTAAGCAAGTCTATTTATTTAAATAGAGTGCAGTATCTGCTTTCACAAAATAAACACATGCATATATATGATCACGAGAGAACTGTATTATTTTTTATTTGAATTAAAGTGTGCTGGATGCAGACAAAATTATGATTTAAAGAAAAGTTGTATTAAAGGACATATGGTAATCTGGCACAGTTTTCACCAGAAATGGTTTTGAATTCGTTAATTTTCAATGCTGTTATAGTAAAAGTTACTAGTAATGGTAATGGGAGATTAACGAGAGGCCAATGGGGGCCTGTAGTGCTCTACTGGCTGTACAACAGTTTTTTTGGTGGTGGGGGTTTATGGGATGACAGATTATAAGAATCTGGATTTGATTGATTGAATTGTGTTTTATAGGTAACACTATATGCTCCCCAACTTTGTGGAGTGGTGGGTGGGGGGGTACATTATTGTGTTTTGGTTTCCATTGAGAGATGCGCCGTCATCTCATTTTCACGGACAGACGCAACAGACGGATGTGGTAACACTATATGCCCCCACCCACCCAGTTGTTGCGGGGAGCATAAAAACAGGATTGGAGGGAAAGGAACGGAAGAAAGCAGACTGGAGGGGAAATAATGGAAGGAAGAATGAGGATTGAAGGGAGTTGATTGTATTTTGGTTTCCATTGAGAGATGCGCCGTCATCTGTTTCATTCACAAACTTAGTAGGGGGGGGGGGGGGGGGGGGGGGGTAAATAATGGAAGGAAGAATGAGGATTGAAGGGAGTTGATTATTGTGTTTTTGGTTTCCATTGAGAGATGCGCCATCATCTCATTTTCACGGACAGACGCAACAGACGGATGTGGTAACACTATATGCCCCCACCCACCCAGTTGTTGCGGGGAGCATAAAAACAGGATTGGAGGGAAAGGAACGGAAGAAAGCAGACTGGAGGGGAAATAACGGAAGGAAGAATGAGGATTGAAGGGAGTTGATTGTATTTTGGTTTCCATTGAGAGATGCGCCGTCATCTGTTTCATTCACAAACTTAGTAGAGGACATAAGCTTATGCTAAATACCATATGTGAGAGCTATATGCATTGTTCTTTCAAAGAAGATTTTTTAAAATCCCTATATAAGTCTATGTATATAAGTCTATGTAACAAATGTAAAAACTCCATATGCACACTTTTGCACACTGCGGCGCATTTTTTAGATCTTCATTTGTACAATGTTTATAGTTTAAGAGTCGGCAATTAGATATACAGTACAGCTCACGCGAAACCCACACTTGACTCGATTCGGCGAGTTTGGTCATATCGAGTGCCGCGCGGATCTACGCGAAGTCAGTGTTTAGACTCGGCGAATCCACAGAATCCAATTAACCATGAGTGTGTGGTGATTTATTATTGGGAACAAATCTGAATTTTCCGACAACTTTTCAACTTGTCCGACATCGCGCTTGAAAAAGCAATCAATCGCCAGAAAAACACAAACGCCGAATGCATCTTTTCTGTGCAAAGTTGACATGACTGATAAATACATTAAGGAATAAATTTCGAAACAAATACGTATTTCAAAGTTTTAATGCATTTAGTCACAATTTCTTTTCGTTTCTGTTGTTTAAAAGTCACAGTTCTCTTCGACCGACATAAATAGGCTACCCATAATCCTTAGCCATGTATGTACTTTTTAACAAGGCGGCACTAACAACTGAGCGCTGTGGTCTAGTGGTAGAGCGTTGGACCCATGATCCAAAAGTCGTGGGTTCAATTCCCGTCATTGCCATATGCGTTGTGTCCCTGAGCAAGACACTTTATCTGCATTGCATGTACTGGTTCTACCCAGGAAGACATCGAGAGTGATTCAAATAAGTTCATAGAGCTTTCGTTACAATCGATGTAAAATAAATAAGTTTAAACTAAAACTAACAACTGGTTTAAGACCCGGAATTCTTTGAAAAAAAATCTGATTATTTCTGACTAAAGAACTCGATGTATTGATAATCAACAGCAGAATAGTAAAATTTGTTACAAATAACGATTAATTAAAAATATAATTCTAATTTCTAATTTCCAGTATAATAATTATTAATTGAATTTTATGTTGTCGCCGCGAAGCTGGAAATAGGAACAGCCATATAACTATCGTGACCCAGTATACATTATCCGGGCATTTGAATTTTCCCAAAACAAAAGTAAAATTGCTTTCTGCTTCGATATTATTGAATAATAATGCATTAAAATGACTGTAATAAGAAAAAGTTGCACCTTTTACCTGTGCAGTTTTGACTCGGCGAACTCCGAGTTTGTCTATGCGAAGTATCGTTGCATAAGTTCGCCGAGAGCTGATTCCCACGCCAAGTAGTTTTATCATCCAAACTCCGTGTAAGTACGCGATTTGTAAATTTCTCACTCAGCATGAAAGAGTAAAGTGTGGGTTTCGCGTGAGCTGTACTGTAAACCAAAACTGTAGAAATCTATTCAGTGGTTCATAAGAGGAAGATTTGTTAAGGTTCTGACCATATATAGTAATGGTGGCCATCTTGTATAATGCATTGATCTAATTTGTATAATTGTGGAAGGCATTGACACCACCCACCCCACCCCACCCACCCCCAACAACAGCCATCTTGAATGTGGCGTTGCCCTAATTTTAACAATCTGAAAATCATTGACCTAAGGATCATCCATCTGAAGTTTAGTCAAAAGTGAACAAGCAGTTTTGGAGAATAAAACATGTAAAAATATTTTCATATATAATTCTACGTAAAACTGTGACCCCCAGGGCGGGGCAAGATTTGAGCCCATGGTGACCATTTGAACAAACTTTGTAGAGAACCATAAGCTAATGCTACATACAATATATGAGAGATTTACATCTTGTGCTTTTAGAGAAGACTTTTTAAATTCCCTATATGTCTATGTAAAACATGTAAAGTCTCCATATACAAATTTTAGAAACCCGGGGTACAGCCATTTTTGACTCTAGGAACTTCGTTTGTATAACTTTTGTAGTCTAGGAGTTGGCGATCATTTATAAATAACAAGAGGTCAATGACCTTGAAGCTCTACTGATTGATTTTGATTTCAGGAAGTAGTCGTTACAAACTTGTTTTTTAAAAAAATTATATTTAGCCGTGGCGGCCATCTTGAATTTCCAGCCGACCTGAAATTTTGCTAGGATCAATTAGACATCAAGAGCAACATTCCTGCAAAGTTTCATGAAAATGCGTCAAGTAGTTTCAGAGGAGTAGTCGCTACAAGTTTTCATTATATAACTCTATGCAAACAAAGATGGCCGCTGACAGCCATGTTGAACATCGAATCAAAACGATTTTTGACAAGGACCAACATCATGTCATGCTGATCTATTTAGAAAAAGTCCCATAACAATATCGCTTATAGTTTTCAAGAAGTAGTCGCTACAAACTTGTATTTTAAAAATCTATTTTTAGCTGTGGTGGCCATCTTTAATTTCTGGCCGAACTGAAATTTTGCTAGGATCATTTAGACATCAAGAGCAACATTCCTGTAAAGTTTCATGAAAATCCGCCAAGTAGTTTCAGAGGAGTAGTCGCTACAAGTTTTCATTATATAACTCTATGTAAACAAAGATAGCCGCTGGCAGCCATGTTTAACGTCGAATCAAAACGATTTTTGACAAGGACCAACATCATGTCATGCTGATCATTTTAGAAAAAGTCCCATATCAATATCATTTATAGTTTTCAAGAAGTAGTCGCAACAAACTTGTTTTTTAAAAACCTATTTTCAGATTTGGCGGCCATCTTGGATTTCACATCAACATGAATTTTTGCTAGGATCAACTAGACTTCATGGGCAACATTTCTGTAAAGTTTCATGAAAATCCATTCAGTAGTTTCAGAGGAGTAGTCGCTACAAAAAATAAAGTTTACGGACAGACAGACGGACGACGGACACCGCACCACGGCATAAGCTCTGCTGATCTCTCATCAGTAGAGCTAAAAACTGTCATAATCTCTTCAGTGATTCTTAAGAAGATTTTTTTAAGGTTTTGACCGTATATGGTAATGGCAGCTATCTTGAATGTCGCACTGTTCTAATTTGTATAATTTTGGGAGGCATTGACCTCGGTATCAACCATGTGAAATTTGGTCAAAATTGTCCAAGGAGAAGTTCTTTCAGCAGGAGCTAACCGACGGACGACCTTCGGCTCAGGTGAGATAAACAAGAGGTCAATGACCTTGAAGCTCTAATGATAGGTTTTAATAGCTAGAGCAACATTCCTGTGAATTTTCATGAAAATCCATCAAGTAGTTTCAGAGGAGTAGTCGCTACAAGTATTTACAATATAACTCTATGTAAACAAAGATTGCCGCTGGCAACAATGTTTAAAGTCGAATCAAAATGGGTTTTCAGTGTTGTTAGTGATCAGGGAAGAAGACTTAACAAAAATTTGCGTGTTACACCGTTCAAGTCAAAGATGTATAAGTGTAATAAAAAGAGACATGGTCATGAAGAGGATGCATTATGTTGTTTAAATTTGATACAAACCCAAATTAGCAGGTTTCTCAGAGTTGACTGTAATTTTAAGTTGAAAAGGGGCCATAACTACGTCAAAAATTGGTGGTTTGTAACCAAAGTCAAACTTGACCTGTATTTTACGGTCTTAAACCCGTGTACCAAAAATTATTTAAATCCGTTGAACCTTTCATGAATTATCGTCCGGAAACCGTTTTTTGGGCAAATTCTAAGTTGAAAAGGGGCCATAACTCTGTCAAAAATTGGTGATTTGTAACCAAAGTCGAACTTGACTTGTATTTTATGGTGTTATACCCGTGTACCAAATATTATTTAAATACATCAACCCTTTCATGAGTTATCGTCCGGAAAGCATTTTTTCTTAGGCAAATTCTAAGTTGAAAAGGGGCCATAACTCCGTCAAAAATTGGTGGTTTGTAACCAAAGTCGAACTTGACTTGTATTTTATGGTGTTATACCCGTGTACCAAATATTATTTAAATCCATCAATCTTTCATGAGTTATCGTCCGGAAACCGATTTTTGGGCAAATTCTAACTTGAAAAGGGGCCATAACTCCGTCAAAAATTGGTGGTTTGTAACCAAAGTTGAACTTGAATTGTATTTTATGGTGTTATACCCGTATACCAAATATTATATGAATCCATCAACCCTTTCATGAGTTATCGTCCGGAAACCGTTTTTTGGGCAAATTCCAAGTTGAAAAGGGGCCATAACTCCGTCAAAAATTGGTGGTTTGTAACCAAAGTCGAACTTGACTTGTATTTTATGGTGTTATACCCGTATACCAAATATTTTTAAATCCATCAACCCTTTCATGAGTTATCGTCCGGAAACCAACAGACCGACCGACGGACGGACCGACAGACGGACGGACAAGTTCACTCCTATATACCCCCCTAAACTTCGTTTGTGGGGGTATAACAAGGACCAAAATCATGTCATGCTGATCATTTTAGAAAATGTCCCATGTCAATATCACTTATAGTTTTCAAGAAGTAGTCGCTACAAATAAACAAAATGTATTGCTTCAGCCTGTGTATTGTTTCAGCCTGTGTATTGCTTCAGCCTGGTTATTGCTTCAACATGTGTGTTGTTTCAACCTGTGCTGTGTATTGCTTCAACCCGTGTACTGATTTAACCTGTATATTGTTTCAACCTGTGTATTGCTTCAGCCTGTGTAATGCTTCAGTCTGTGTATTGTTTCAATCTGTGTGTTGTTTAACCTGTGTATTGCTTCAACCTGTGTATTGTTTCAACCTGTCTTTGTATTGTTTCAGCCTGTGTATTGCTTCATCCTGGATATTGTTTCAACCTGTGCTGTGTATTGCTTCAACATGTGTACTTATTTAACCTATGTATTGTTTCAACCTGTGTATTGCTTCAGTCTGTGTATTGCTCCAACCTGGGTATTGTTTCAACCTGGTTATTGCTTCAACCTGGTTATTGCTTCAACATGTGTGTTGTTTCAACCTGTGTATTGCTTCAACCTGTGTATTGCTTCAGCCTGTGTACTGCTTCAGCCCATATATTGTTTCAAACTGGTTATTGCTTCAACCTGGTTATTGCTTCAACATGTGTGTTGTTTCAACCTGTGTATTGCTTCAACCTGTGTATTGCTTCAATGTGTGTATTGTTTCAACCTGTGTATTGCTTCCGCCTGTGTACTGCTTCAGACTGTGTATTGCTTCAACCTGTGTATTGCTTCAACATGTCTATTGCTTCAACCTGTGTATTGCTTCAGCTGTGTACTGCTTCAGCCAGTGTATTGTTTCAACCTGTGTATTGTTTCAGCCTGTGTATTGCTTCAGCATGTATATTGCTTCAACCTGTGTATTGCTTCAACCTGTGTATTGCTTCAGCATGTGTATTGTTTCAACCTGGTTATTGCTTCAACCTGGTTATTGCTTCAACCTGTGTATTGCTTCAACCTATGTATTGCTTCAACCTGTGTATTTCTTCAGCCTGGGTACTGCTTCAGCCTGTGTATTGCTTCAACATGTGAATTGCTTCAACCTATGTATTGCTTCAACCTGTGTATTGCTTCAGCATGTGCATTGCTTCAACCTGGGTATTGTTTCAACATGTGTTTTGCTTCAGCCTGTATATTGCTTCAGCCTGTGTATTGTTTCAACCTGCATATTGTTTCAACCTTTATATTGCTTCAACCTTTATATTGTTTCAATCTGTGTTCTGATTCAACCTGTGTATTGCTTCAACCTGAGTATTGCTTCAACCTGTATACTGATTAAATCTGTGTATTGATTCAACCTGTGTTTTGTTTCAACTTGTGTATTGCATCAGCCTGTGTATTGCTTCAACATGTGTTTTGCTTAAACCTGCATATTGCTTCAATCTGAGTATTGCTTCAACCTGTGTATTGCTTCAACCCGTATATTGCTTCAACCTGAGTATTGCTTCAACCTGTGTATTGCTTCAACCTGTATATTGCTTCAACCTGAGTATTGCTTCAACCTGTGTATTACTTCAGCCTGTGTATTGCTTCAACCTGTCCTGCGTATTGCTTCAACCTGTGTATTGATTCTACCTGTGTATTGTTTCAACCCGTGTATTGCTTCAACCTGCATATTGCTTCAACCTGTGTATTGCTTCAACCTATTTATTGCTTCAACCTGAGTATTGCTTCAACCTGTATATTGCTTCAACCTGAGTACTGCTTCAACCTGTGTATTGCTTCAACCTGTATACTGCTTCAACCTGAGTATTGCTTCAACCTGTGTACTGCTTCAGCCTGTGTATTGCTTTAGTCTGTCCTGTGTATTGCTTTAGTCTGTGTATTGCTTCAACCTGGTTATTTTTTCAACCTGTGTACTGATTCAATCGGAATATTGCTTCAACCTGTGTATTGTTTCAACCTGTGTATTGCTTCAGCCTGTCCTGTGTATTGCTTCAGCCTGTCCTGTGTATTGCTTCAGCCTGTCCTGTGTATTGCTTCAACATGTGTATTGATTCTAGATGTGTATTGTTTCAACCTGTGTATTGCTTCAGCCTGTCCTGTGTATTGCTTCAGCCTGTCCTGTGTTTTGCTTCAACCTGTGTATTGCTTCAATGACAAGGATGATGATGACAACGCACAGGACAGACAGACAGGAGTAACATTAAAAGAAATTACGATTTTTGTTCACTAGCCCGAATTATTATATAATCATTTGGACTATTTTCATAAGCCTGACTATATAAAATTTCTAGATTTTTACTAGCCCTAATTAATATTTACTGGGTTTTCACTTTCGGGCTAGTGCTAATTTCGACCACTGGGGTAACACTATATGCCCTTCCACCACTGGGGTAACACTATATGCCCATCCACCACTGGGGTGACACTATATGCCCTTCCACCACTGGGGTAACACTATATGCCCTTCTACCACTAGGGTAACACTATATGCCCTTCCACCACTGGGGTAACACTGTATGCCCTTCCACCACTGGGGAAACACTATATGCCCTTCCACCACTGGGATAACACTATATGCCTTCCACCACTGGGTAACACTGTATGCCCTTCCACCACTGGGGTAACACTATATGCCCTTCCACCACTGGGGTAACACTATATGCCCTTCCACCACTGGGGTAACACTATATGCACTTCCACCACTGGGGTAACACTATATGCCCTTACACCACTGGGGTAACACTATATGCCCTTCCACCACTGGGTAACACTATATGCCCTTCCACCACTGGGTAACACTATATGCCCTTCCACCACTGGGTAACACTATATGCCCTTCCACCACTCTTGGAATGGCGAGGCATACAAATCATCATCATCATAAGAACCACCATCATCACTCATATCCATCAGCACCACCACCTCCACTAGCATCATTAAACTCAATCAGCAAAACAATTATATCAAAATCATCATCATCATTATCAGTAGCAGCAAAAGAAACTGCTTCAACCCTCTTTACAGGTTGAAAACAAATATCATAAACTTCAAAATCTTCATATGCAATTTTCAAAATTTCAACAAATCATGTTGGTAAAATATCCATATAGCGATCTTCAAACACCCAGAATCAAGCACTAAACACGAGGATTGATAAATGAACAATTAATCAATGAAATGGGTTTTACGTTACACTAACACATCATATTAGGTTATATTGAGACGGCAACCTCAGAGGAGGGTAAGAATGAAGGATGATGACACTAACACATAATATTAGGTTGTATTGGGATGGCAACCTCAGAGGAGGGTAAGAATGAAGGATGAAGACACTAACACATCATATTAGGTTATATTGTGACGGCAACCTCAGAGGAGGGTAAGGACACTAACACATCATATTAGGTTATATTGGGATGGCAACCTCAGAGGGACGGACGGGGCTAAGGAGAAGTGTCTTGCCCAAGAACACACCGACGGAACTCAGTGGCACCACGGAGGATTGAACCCCGGGCCTCCGGTTACAAATCCGCCGCGCTACTGACTGCGCCATGCCAGCCCTCAAAGGATGAAGACACTAACACATCATATTAGGTTATATTGGGACGGCAACATCTTGGGATGGCAACCTCAGAGGATTTTGTTTGTATGGTGTTTTACGTCATTTTCAACACATGTAAGATTATACGCGGTCGATTTTTTGTTGTGGAGGCAGACCACCCACTTTTCCTGGGTAGAACCAGTACTGTACACCTCCCGACATCCGTAAGAACAACCTCAGAGGAGAGTAAGAATGAAGGATGAAGACACTAACACATCATATTAGGTTATATTGGGATGACAACCTCAGAGGAGAGTAAGAATGAAGGATGAAGACACTAACACATCATATTAGGTTATATTGGGATGGCAACCTCAGAGAAGGGTAAGAATGAAGGATGAAGACACTAACACATCATATTAGGTTATATTGGGATGGCAACCTTAGGAGGGAAAGAATGAAGGATGAAGACACTAACACATCATATTAGGTTATATTGGGATGACAACCTCAGAGGAGAGTAAGAATGAAGGATGAAGACACTAACACATCATATTAGGTTATATTGGGATGGCAACCTCAGAGGAGGGTAAAAATGAAGGATGAAGGCACTAACACATCATATTAGGTTATATTGGGATGGCAACCTCAGGAGGGAAAGAATGAAGGATGAAGACACTAACACATCATATTAGGTTATATTGGGACGCAACCTCAGAGGAGAGTAAGAATGAAGGATGAAGACACTAACACATCATATTAGGTTATATTGGGACGGCAACCTCAGAGGAGTGTAAGAAACATCGTATCAGGTTATATTGGGATGGCAACATCAGAGGAGAGTAAGAATGAAGGATGAAGACACTAACACATCATATTAGGTTATATTGGGACGGCAACCTCGGAGGAGAGTAAGAATGAAGGATGAAGACACTAACACATCATATTAGGTTATATTGGGACGGCAACCTCAGAGGAGAGTAAGAAACATCGTATCAGGTTATATTGGGATGGCAACATCAGAGGAGAGTAAGAATGAAGGATGAAGACACTAACACATCATATGAGGTTATATTGGGATGGCAACATCAGAGGAGGGTAAGAATGAAGGATGAAGACACTAACACATCATATTAGGTTATATTGGGATGGCAACCTCAGAGGAGAGTAAGAATGAAGGATGAAGGTTATATTGGGATGGCAACGAATGAAGGATGAACTGAATTGAATGTTGTTTAACGGCTCATCAACACAGTATAGGTTATTTAGAGCCGCCCCAGAGAGAGGGGAAGGATACATAGGATTCCGGGAATCTGCCCTACTCTTATTATCGAATAGATTCCTATGGTTCTTTAACGTGCTCGGAGGATAGACCGATACACGGGACCGCCTGGTTTACGTCCCCATCCGACGGACGGGGCTAAGGAGAAGTGTCTTGCCCAAGAACACACCGACGGAACTCAGTGGCACCACGGAGGATTGAACCCCGGGCCTCCGGTTACAAATCCGCCGCGCTACTGACTGCGCCATGCCAGCCCTCAAAGGATGAAGACACTAACACATCATATTAGGTTATATTGGCACGGCAACATCTTGGGATGGAAACCTCAGAGGATTTTGTTTGTATGGTGTTTTACGTCATTTTCAACACATGTAAGATTATACGACGGTCGATTTTTTGTTGTGGAGGCAGACCACCCACTTTTCCTGGGTAGAACCAGTACTGTACACCTCCCGACATCCGTAAGAACAACCTCAGAGGAGAGTAAGAATGAAGGATGAAGACACTAACACATCATATTAGGTTATATTGGGATGACAACCTCAGAGGAGAGTAAGAATGAAGGATGAAGACACTAACACATCATATTAGGTTATATTGGGATGGCAACCTCAGAGGAGGGTAAGAATGAAGGATGAAGACACTAACACATCATATTAGGTTATATTGGGATGGCAACCTTAGGAGGGAAAGAATGAAGGATGAAGACACTAACACATCATATTAGGTTATATTGGGATGACAACCTCAGAGGAGAGTAAGAATGAAGGATGAAGACACTAACACATCATATTAGGTTATATTGGGATGGCAACCTCAGAGGAGGGTAAAAATGAAGGATGAAGGCACTAACACATCATATTAGGTTATATTGGGATGGCAACCTCAGGAGGGAAAGAATGAAGGATGAAGACACTAACACATCATATTAGGTTATATTGGGACGGCAACCTCAGAGGAGAGTAAGAATGAAGGATGAAGACACTAACACATCATATTAGGTTATATTGGGATGGCAACATCAGAGGAGGGTAAGAATGAAGGATGAAGACACTAACACATCATATTAGGTTATATTGGGACGGCAATCTCAGAGGAGGGTAAGAATGAAGGATGAAGACACTAACACATCATATTAGGTTATATTGGGATGACAACCTCAGAGGAGAGTAAGAATGAAGGATGAAGACACTAACACATCATATTAGGTTATATTGGGACGGCAACCTCAGAGGAGGGTAAGAATGAAGGATGAAGACACTAACACATCATATTAGGTTATATTGGGATGGCAACCTCAGGAGGGAAAGAATGAAGGATGAAGACACTAACACATCATATTAGGTTATATTGGGATGACAACCTCAGAGGAGAGTAAGAATGAAGGATGAAGACACTAACACATCATATTAGGTTATATTGGGATGACAACCTCAGAGGAGAGTAAGAATGAAGGATGAAGACACTAACACATCATATTAGGTTATATTGGGATGACAACCTCAGAGGAGAGTAAGAATGAAGGATGAAGACACTAACACATCATATTAGGTTATATTGGGACGGCAACCTCAGAGGAGGGTAAGAATGAAGGATGAAGACACTAACACATCATATTAGGTTATATTGGGACGGCAATCTCAGAGGAGGGTAAGAATGAAGGATGAAGACACTAACACATCATATTAGGTTATATTGGGATGACAACCTCAGAGGGGAGTAAGAATGAAGGATGAAGACACTAACACATCATATTAGGTTATATTGGGACGGCAACCTCAGAGGAGGGTAAGAATGAAGGATGAAGACACTAACACATCATATTAGGTTATATTGGGATGGCAACCTCAGGAGGAAAAGAATGAAGGATGAAGACACTAACACATCATATTAGGTTATATTGGGACGGCAACCTCAGAGGAGAGTAAGAATGAAGGATGAAGACACTAACACATCATATTAGGTTTTATTGGGACGGCAATCTCAGAGGAGGGTTAGAATGAAGGATGAAGACACTAACACATCATATTAGGTTATATTGGGATGACAACCTCAGAGGAGAGTAAGAATGAAGGATGAAGACACTTACACATCATATTAGGTTATATTGGGACGGCAACCTCAGAGGAGGGTAAGAATGAAGGATGAAGACACTAACACATCATATTAGGTTATATTGGGATGGCAACCTCAGGAGGGAAAGAATGAAGGATGAAGACACTAACACATCATATTAGGTTATATTGGGATGACAACCTCAGAGGAGAGTAAGAATGAAGGATGAAGACACTAACACATCATATTAGGTTATATTGGGATGACAACCTCAGAGGAGAGTTAGAATGAAGGATGAAGACACTAACACATCATAGTAGGTTATATTGGGATGACAACCTCAGAGGAGAGTAAGAATGAAGGATGAAGACACTAACACATCATATTAGGTTATATTGGGACGGCAACCTCAGAGGAGGGTAAGAATGAAGGATGAAGACACTAACACATCATATTAGGTTATATTGGGATGGCAACCTCAGGAGGGAAAGAATGAAGGATGAAGACACTAACACATCATATTAGGTTATATTGGTATGGCAACCTCAGAGGAGGGTAAGAATGAAGGATGAAGACACTAACACATCATATTAGGTTATATTGGGATGGCAACCTCAGAGGAGGGTAAGAATGAAGGATGAAGGCACTAACACATCATATTAGGTTATATTGGCAAGGCAACCTCAGAGGGTAAGAATGAAGGATGAAGACATTACCACATCATATCAGGTTATATTGGGATGGCAACCTCAGAGAAGGGTAAGAATGAAGGATGAAGACATTACCATATCATATTAGGTTATATTGGGATGGCAACCTCAGAGGAGAGTAAGAATGAAGGATGAAGACACTAACACATCATATTAGGTTATATTGGGATGGCAACCTCAGAGGAGGGTAAGAATGAAGGATGAAGGCACCAACACATCATATTAGGTTATATTGGCACGGCAACCTCAGAGGAGGGTAAGAATGAAGGATGAAGACATTACCATATCATATTAGGTTATATTGGGATGGCAACCTCAGAGGAGAGTAAGAATGAAGGATGAAGACACTAACACATCATATTAGGTTATATTGGGATGGCAACCTCAGAGGAGGGTAAGAATGAAGGACGAAGACACTAACACATCATATTAGGTTATATTGGGATGGCAACCTCAGAGGAGAGTAAGAATGAAGGATGAAGACACTAACACATCATATTAGGTTATATTGGGACGGCAACCTCAGAGGAGGGTAAGAATGAAGGATGAAAACACTAACACATCATATTAGGT
Organism: Cyrtodaria siliqua; assembly: GCA_037043455.1. Classification (NCBI taxonomy): domain Eukaryota; kingdom Metazoa; phylum Mollusca; class Bivalvia; order Adapedonta; family Hiatellidae; genus Cyrtodaria; species Cyrtodaria siliqua. The sequence continues at coordinate 1,564 of JAWPHD010022481.1, read as the reverse complement.
TATATTGGGACAGCAACCTCAGAGGAGGGTATGAATGAAGGATGAAGACACTAACACATCATATTAGGTTATATTGGGACGGCAACCTCAGAGGTGGGTATGAATTGAGGATGAAGACACTAACACATCATATTAGGTTATATTGGGACGGCAACCTCAGAGGAGTGTAAGAATGAAGGACGAAGACACTAACACATCATATTAGGTTATATTGGGACGGCAGCCTCAGAGGAGAGTAAGAATGAAGGATGAAGACATAAGGATGATGACACTAACACATCATATTAGGTTATATTGGGACGGCAACCTCAGAGGAGAGTAAGAATGAAGGATGAAGACACTAACACATCATATTAGGTTATATTGGGACGGCAACATCAGAGGAGGGTAAGAATGAAGAATGAAGACACTAACACATCATATTAGGTTATATTGGGAAGGCAACCTCAGAGGAGGGTAAGAATGAAGGATGAAGACACTAACACATCATATTAGGTTATATTGGGACGGCAACCTCAGAGAAGGGTAAGAATGAAGGATGAAGACACTAACACATCATATTAGGTTATATTGGGATGGCAACATCAGAGGAGAGTAAGAATGAAGGATGAAGACACTAACATATCATATTAGGTTATACTGGGACGGCAACCTCAGAGGAGGGTAAGAATGAAGACACTAACACATCATATTAGGTTATATTGGGATGGCAACATCAGAGGAGGGTAAGAATGAAGGATGAAGACACTAACACATCATATTAGGTTATATTGGGACGGCAACCTCAGAGGAGAGTAAGAATGAAGGATGAAGACACTAACACATCATATTAGGTTATATTGGGACGGCAACCTCAGAGAAGGGTAAGAATGAAGGATGAAGACACTAACACATCATATTAGGTTATATTGGGATGGCAACATCAGAGGAGGGTAAGAATGAAGGATGAAGACACTAACACATCATATTAGGTTATATTGGGATGGCAACATCAGAGGAGAGTAAGAATGAAGGATGAAGACACTAACACATCATATTAGGTTATATTGGGACGGCAACCTCAGAGGAGGGTAAGAAGGAAGGATGAAGACACTAACACATCATATTAGGTTATATTGGGACGGCAACCTCAGAGAAGGGTAAGAATGAAGGATGAAGACACTAACACATCATATTAGGTTATATTGGGACGGCAACCTCAGAGGAGGGTAAGAATGAAGGATGAAGACACTAACACATCATATTAGGTTATATTGGGACGGCAACCTCAGAGAAGGGTAAGAATGAAGGATGAAGACACTAACACATCATATTAGGTTATATTGGGATGGCAACATCAGAGGAGAGTAAGAATGAAGGATGAAGACACTAACACATCATATTAGGTTATATTGGGACGGCAACCTCAGAGAAGGGTAAGAATGAACACATCATATTAGGTTATATTGGGACGGCAACCTCAGAGAAGGGTAAGAATTAAGGATGAAGACACTAACACATCATATTAGGTTATATTGGGATGGCAACATCAGAGGAGGGTAAGAATGAAGGATGAAGACACTAA
>JAWPHD010022480.1:0-24962 GCA_037043455.1 Cyrtodaria siliqua | reverse complement strand
TGGTGGTAATGAAAGGTAATGTTGTCCATTTTGGAAGACCTGGGATGACGGTAATTAAAGGTAATGTTGTCCATTTTGGAGAATGTTGGGTGACGGTAATTAAACATAATGTTGTCCATTCTGGAGGACCTGGGATGGTGGTAATTAAAGGTAATGTTGTCCATTAGGGAGGACCTGGGATGGTGGTAATTAAAGGTTATGTTGTCCATTTTGGAAGACCTGGGATGGGTAATTAAAGGTGATGTTGTCCATTTTGGAGGACTTGGAATGGGTAATTAAAGGTAATGTTGTCCATTTTGGAAGACCTGGGATGGCGGTAATTAAAGGTAATGTTGTCCATTTTGGAGAATGTGCAGTGATGGTAATTAAACATAATGTTGTCCATTTTGGAGGACCTGGGATGGTGGTAATTAAACGTAATGTTGTTCATTTGGGAGGACCTGGGATGGTGGTAATGAAAGGTAATATTATCCATTTTGGAAGACCTGGGATGGTGGTAATTAAAGGTTATGTTGTCCATTTTGGAAGACCTGGGATGGGTAATTAAAGGTGATGTTGTCCATTTTGGATGAGCTGGGATGGGTAATTAAAGGTAATGTTGTCCATTTTGGAGGACTTGGAATGGTGGTAATTAAAGCTAATGTTGTCCATTTTGGAAGACGTGGGATGGTGGTAATTAAAAGTAATGTTGTCCATTTTGGAGGACCTGGGATGGTGGTAATTAAAGGTCACAATGTTGTCCATTTTTGAGGACCTTGGATGGTGGTAATTAAAGGTAATGTCCATTTTGGAGGACCTGGGATGATGGTAATTAAAGGTAATGTTGTCCATTTTGGAGGAACTGGGATGGGTAATTAAAGGTAATGTTGTCCATTTTGGAGAACCTGGGATGGGTAATTAAAGGTAATGTTGTCCATTTGGGAGGACCTGGGATGGTGGTAATTAAAGGTAATGTTGTCCATTTTGGAGGACCTGGGATGGTCGTAATTAAAGGTAATGTTGTTCATTTTGGAGGACCTGGGATGGTGGTAATTAAAGGTAATGTTGTCCATTTTGGAGGACCTGGGATGATGGTAATTAAAAGTAATGTTGTCCATTTTGGAAGACCTGGGATGGCGGTAATTAAAGGTAATGTTGTCCATTTTGGAAGACCTGGGATGGTGGTAATTAAAGGTAATGTTGTCCATTTTGGAGGACCTGGGATTGTGGTAAATAAAGGTAATGTTGTCCATTTTGGAGAATGTGGGGTGACGGTAATTAAACATAAAGTTGTCCATATTGGAGGACCTGGGATGGTGGTAATTAAAGGTTATGTTGTCCATTTTGGAAGACCTGGGATGACGGTAGTTAATGGTAATGTTGTCCATTTTGGAGAATGTGGGGAGACGGTAATTAAAGGTAATGTTGTCCATTTTGGAGGACCTGGGATGGTGGTAATTAAAGGTAATGTTGTCTATTTTGGAGGACCTGGGATGGTGGTAATTAAAGGTAATGTTGTCCATTTTGGAGAATGTGGGGCGACGGTAATTAAACATAATGTTGTCCATATTGGAGGACCTGTGATTGTGGTAATTAAAGGTAATGATGTCCATTTTTGAAGACCTGGGATGACGGTAATTAAAGGTAATGTTGTCCATTTTGGAGAATGTTGGGTGACGGTAATTAAACATAATGTTGTCCATTCTGGAGGACCTGGGATGGTGATAATTAAAGGTAATGTTGTCCATTTTGGAAGACCTGGGATGGCGGTAATTAAAAGTAATGTTGTCCATTTTGGAGAATGTGCGGTGATGGTAATTAAACATAATGTTGTCCATTTTGGAGGACCTGGGACGGTGGTAATTAAACGTAATGTTGTTCATTTGGGAGGATCTGGGATGGTGGTAATTAAAGGTAATATTATCCATTTTGGAAGACCTGGGATGGTTGTAATTAAAGGTTATGTTGTCCATTTTGGAAGACCTGGGATGGGTAATTAAAGGTGATGTTGTCCATTTTGGAGAACCTGGGATGGGTAATTAAAGGTAATGTTGTCCATTTTGGAGGACTTGGAATGGTGGTAATTAAAGCTGATGTTGTCCATTTTGGAGGATGTGGGATGGTGATAATTAAAAGTAATGTTGTCCATTTTGGAGGACCTGGGATGGTGGTAATTAAATGTCACAATGTTGTCCATTTTGGAGGACCTGGGATGGTGGTAATTAAAGGTAATGTCCATTTTGGAGGACCTGGGATGATGGTAATTAAAGGTAATGTTGTCCATTTTGGAGGACCTGGGATGGTGGCAATTAAAGGTAATGTTGTCCATTTTGGAGGACCTGGGATGATGGTAATTAAAGGTAATGTTGTCCATTTTGGAAGACCTGGGATTGGTAATTAAAGGTAATGTTGTCCATTTTGGAGGACTTGGGATGGGTAATTAAAGGTAATGTTGTCCATTTTGGAGAACCTGGGATGGGTAATTAAAGGTAATGTTGTCCATTTGGGAGGATCTGGGATGGTGGTAATTAAAGGTAATGTTGTCCATTTTGGAGGACCTTGGATGGTCGTAATTAAAGGTAATGTTGTTCATTTTCGAGGACCTGGGATGGTGATAATTAAAGGTAATGTTGTCCATTTTGGAGGACCTGGGATGGTGGTAATTAAAGGTAATGTTGTCCATTTTGGAGGACCTGGGATGGTGGCAATTAAAGGTAATGTTGTCCATTTTGGAGGCCCTGGGATGATGGTAATTAAAGGTAATGTTGTCCATTTTAGAAGACCTGGGATGGCGGTAATTTAAGGTAATGTTGTCCATTTTGGAGAATGATGCGGTGACGGTAATTAAACATAATGTTGTCAATTTTGGAGGACCTGGGATGGTGGTAATTAAAGGTAATATTATCCATTTTGGAGGACCTGGGATGGTGGTAATTAAAGGTTATGTTGTCCATTTTGGAATACCTAGGATGATTAATTTAAAGTAATGTTGTCCATTTTGGAGAACCTGGGATGGTGGTAATTAAAGGTAATGTTGTTCATTTTGGAGGACCTGGGATTGTGGTAATTAAAGGTAATGTTGTCCATTTTGGAAGACCTGGGATGGGTAATTAAAGGTAATGTTGTCCATTTTGGAGAAATTGGGATGGTGGTAATTAAAGGTAATGTTGTCCATTTTGGAGGACCTGGGATGATGGTAATTGAAGGTAATGTTGTCCATTTTGGAAGACCTGGGATTGGTAATTAAAGGTAATGTTGTCCATTTTGGAGGACCTGGGTTGGTGGTAATTAAAGGCAATGTTGTCCATTTTGGAGGACCTGAGATGGTGGCAATTAAAGGTAATGTTGTCCATTTTGGAGAACCTGTGATGATGGTAATTAAAGGTAGTGTTGTCCATTTTGGAGAATGTGGGGTGACGGTAATTAAACATAATGTTGTCCATATTGGAGGACCTGGGATGGTGGTAATTAAAGGTAATGTTGTCCATTTTGGAGGACCTGGGATGGTGGTAATTAAAGGTAATGTTGTCCATTTTGGAAGACCTTGGATGGGTAATTAAAGGTAATGTTGTCCATTTTGGAGGACCTGGGATAGTGGCAATTAAAGGTAATGTTGTCCATTTTGGAGGACCTGGGATGATGGTAATTAAAGGTAATGTTGTCCATTTTGGAAGACCTGGGATTGGTAATTAAAGGTAATATTGTCCATTTTGGAGGATTTGGGATGGGTAATTAAAGGTAATGTTGTCCATTTTGGAGAACCTGGGATGGGTTATTAAAGGTAATGTTGTCCATTTGGGAGGACCTGGGATGGTGGTAATTAAAGGTAATGTTGTCCATTTTGGAGGACCTGGGATGGTGGTAATTAAAGGTAATGTTGATCATTTTGGAGGACCTGGAATGGTGGTAATTAAAGGTAATGTTGATCATTTTGGAGGACCTGGGATGGTGGTAATTAAAGGTAATGTTGTCCATTTTGGAGGACCTGGGATGGTGGCAATTAAAGGTAATGTTGTCCATTTTAGAGGACCTGGGATGATGGTAATTAAAGGTAATGTTGTCCATTTTGGAGAATGATGCGGTGACGGAAATTAAACATAATGTTGTCCATTTTGGAGGACCTGGGATGGTGGTAATTAAACGTAATGTTGTCCATTTGGGAGGACCTGGGATGGTGGTAATTAAAGGTAATATTATCCATTTTGGAAGACCTGGGATGGTGGTAATTAAAGGTTATGTTGTCCATTTTGGAATACCTGGGATGGGTAATTAAAGGTAATGTTGACTATTTTGGAGAACATGGGATGGGTAATTAAAGGTAATGTTGTCCATTTTGGAATACTCAGGATGGTGGTCATTAAAGGTAATGTTGTTCATTTTGGAGGACTTGGGATGGTGGTAATTAAAGGTAATGTTGTCCATTTTGGAGGACCTGGGATGGGGGTAATTAAAGGTAATGTTGTCCATTTTGGAGGACCTGAGATGGTGGCAATTAAAGTTAATGTTGTCCATTTTGGAGGACCTGGGATGGTGGCAATTAAAGGTAATGTTGTCCATTTTGGAGGACCTGGGATGATGATAATTAAAGGTAATGTTGTCCATATCGGAGGACTTGGGATGGTGGTAATTAAAGGCAATGTTGTCCATTTTGGAGGACCTGGGATGGTGGTAACTAAAGGTAATGTTGTCCATTTTGGAGGACCTGGGATGGCGGTAATTAAAGATAATGTTGTCCATTTAGGAGGACCTGGGATGGTGGTAATTAAAGGTAATATTGTCCATTTTGGAAGACCTGGGATGGCTTTAATTAAAGGTAATGTTGACCATTTTGGAGAATGTGGGGTGACGGTAATTAAACAATGTTGTCCAGTTTGGAGGACCTAGGATGGTGGTAATTAAACGTAATGTTGTCCATTTGGGAGGGTCTGGGATGGTGGTAATTAAAGGTAATATTATCCATTTTGGAGGACCTGGGATGGTGGCAATTAAAGGTAATGTTGTCCATTTTGGAGGACCTGGGATGATGGTAATTAAAGGTAATGTTGTCCATTTTGGAGGACCTGGGATGGTGGCAATTAAAGGTAATGTTGTCCATTTTGGAGGACCTGGGATGATGATAATTAAAGGTAATGTTGTCCATATTGGAGGACCTGGGATGGTGGTAATTAAAGGCAATGTTGTCCATTTTGGAGGACCTGGGATGGTGGTAACTAAAGGTAATGTTGTCCATTTTGGAGGACCTGGGATGGCGGTAATTAAAGGTAATGTTGTCCATTTAGGAGGACCTGGGATGGTGGTAATTAAAGGTAATATTGTCCATTTTGGAAGACCTGGGATGGATGTAATTAAAGGTAATGTTGACCATTTTGGAGAATGTAGGGTGACGGTAATTAAACATAATGTTGTCCAGTTTGGAGGACCTAGGATGGTGGTAATTAAACGTAATGTTGTCCATTTGGGAGGGTCTGGGATGGTGGTAACTAAAGGTAATATTATCCATTTTGGAGGACCTGGGATGGTGGTAATTAAATGTTATGTTGTCCATTTTGGAAGACCTGGGATGGGTAATTAAATGTAATGTTGTCCATTTTGGAGAACCTGGGATGGGTAATTAAAGGTAATGTTGTCCATTTTGGAGGACTTGGGATGGTGGTAATTAAAGCTAATGTTGTCCATTTTGGAGGACCTGGGATGGTGATAATTCAAGGTAATGTTGTCCATTTTGGAGGACTTGAAATGATGGTTATTAAAGCTAATGTTGTCCATTTTGGAGGACCTGGGATGGTGGTAATTAAAGGTAATGTTGTCCATTTAGGAGGACCTGGGATGGTGGTAATTAAAGGTCACAATGTTGTCCATTTTGGAGGACCTGGGATGGTGGTAATTAAAGGTAATGTTGTCCATTTTGGAGGACCTGGGATGATGGTAATTAAAGGTAAATGTTGTCAATTTTGGAGGACCTGGGATGGTGGCAATTAAAGGTAATGTTGTCCATTTTGGAGGACCTGGGATGATGGTAATTAAAGGTAATGTTGTCCATTCTGGAAGACCTGGGATTGGTAATTAAAGGTAATGTTGTCCATTTTGGAGGACTTGGGATGGGTAATTAAAGGTAATGTTGTCCATTTTGGAGGACCTGGGATGGGTAATTAAAGGTAATGTTGTGCATTTTGGAGAACCTGGGATGGGTAATTAAAGGTAATGTTGTCCATTTTGGAGTACTTGGGATGGTGGTAATTAAAGGTAATGTGGTTCATTTTGGAGGACCTGGGATGGTGGTAATTAAAGGTAATGTCCATTTTGGAGGACCTGGGATGGTGGTAATTAAAGGTATTGTTGTCCATTTTGGAGGACCTGAGATGGTGGCAATTAAAGGTAATGTTGTCCATTTTGGAGAATGTGGGGTGACGGTAATTAAACATAATGTTGTCCATATTGGAGGACCTGGGATGGTGGTAATTAAAGGTAATGTTGTCCATTTTGGAGGACCTGGGATGGTGGTAGTTAAAGGTAATGTTGTCCATTTTGGAAGACCTGGGATGGGTAATTAAAGGTAATGTTGTCCATTTTGGAGAAATTGGGATGGCGGTAATTAAAGGTAATGTTGTCCATTTTGGAGGACCTGGGATGGTGGCAATTAAAGGTAATGTTGTCCATTTTGGAGGACCTCGGATGGTGGCAATTAAAGGTAATGTTGTCCATTTTGGAGGACCTGGGATGATGATAATTAAAGGTAATGTTGTCCATTTTGGAGGACCTGGGATGGTGGTAATTAAAGGCAATGTTGTCCATTTTGGAGGACCTGGGATGGTGGTAACTAAAGGTAATAATGTCCATTTTGGGGGACCTGGGATGGCGGTAATTAAAGGTAATGTTGTCCATTGAGGAGGACCTGGGATGGTGGTAATTAAAGGTAATATTGTCCATTTTGGAAGACCTGGGATGGCGGTAATTAAAGGTAATGTTGACCATTTTGGAGAATGTGGGGTGACGGTGTTTAAACATAATGTTGTCCAGTTTGGAGGACCTGGGATAGTGGTAATTAAACGTAATGTTGTCCATTTGGGAGGGTCTGGGATGGTGGTAATTAAAGGTAATATTATCCATTTTGGAGGACCTGGGATGGTGGTAATTAAATGTTATGTTGTCCATTTTGGAAGACCTGGGATGGGTAATTAAATGTAATGTTGTCCATTTTGGAGGACTTGGGATGGTGGTAATTAAAGCTAATGTTGTCCATTTTGGAGGACCTGGGATGGTGATAATTCAAGGTAATGTTGTCCATTTTGGAGGACATGGGATGGTGGTAATTAAAGGTTACAATGATGTCCATTTTGGAGGACCTGGGATGGTGGTAATTAAAGGTAATGTTGTCCATTTTGGAGGACCTGTGATGGTGGTAATTAAAGGTAATGTTGTCCATTTTGGAGAATGTGGGGTGCGGTAATTAAACATAATGTTGCCCATATTGGAGGACCTGGGATGGTGGTAATTAAAGGTAATGTTGTCCATTTTGGAGGACCTGGGATGGTGGTAATTAAAGGTAATGTTGTCCATTGTGGAGGATCTGGGATGGTGGTAATTAAAGGTAATGTTGTCAATTTTGGAGAATGTGGGGTGACGGTAATTAAACATAATGTTGTCCATTTTGGAGGACCTGGGATGGCAGTAATTAAAGGTAATGTTGTCCATTTTGGAGGACCTGGGATGGTGGTAATTAAAGGTAATGTTGTCCATTTTGGAAGACCTGGGATGACGGTAATTAAAGATAATGTTGTCCATTTTGCAGAATGTGGGGTGACGGTAATTAAACATAATGTTGTCCATTTTGGAGGACCTGGGATGGTGGTAATTAAAGGTAATGTTGTCCATTTTGGAGGACCTGGGATGGTGATAATTAAAGGTAATGTTTTCCATTTTGGAGGACCTGGGATGGTGGCAATTAAAGGTAATGTTGTCCATTTTGGAGGACCTGGGATGATGGTAATTAAAGGTTACAATGTTGTCCATTTTGGAGGACCTGGGATGGTGGTTAATTAAAGGTAATGTTGTCCATTTTGGAGGACCTGGGATGGTGGTAATTAAAGGTAATGTTGTCCATTTTGGAGGACCTGGGATGGTGGTAATTAAAGGTAATGTTGTCCATTGTGGAGGATCTGGGATGGTGGTAATTAAAGGTAATGTTGTCAATTTTGGAGAATGTGGGGTGACGGTAATTAAACATAATGTTGTCCATTTTGGAGGACCTGGGATGGCAGTAATTAAAGGTAATGTTGTCCATTTTGGAGGACCTGGGATGGTGGTAATTAAAGGTAATGTTGTCCATTTTGGAAGACCTGGGATGACGGTAATTAAAGATAATGTTGTCCATTTTGCAGAATGTGGGGTGACGGTAATTAAACATAATGTTGTCCATTTTGGAGGACCTGGGATGGTGGTAATTAAAGGTAATGTTGTCCATTTTGGAGGACCTGGGATGGTGATAATTAAAGGTAATGTTGTCCATTTTGGAGGACCTGGGATGGTGGTAATTAAAGGTAATGTTGTCCATTTTGGAGGACTTGCGATGGTGGTAATTAAAGGTACTGTTGTCCGTTTTGGAGGACCTGGGATGGTGGTAATTAAAGGTAATGTTGGCGATCTCAGACGATGTTTGATGATTGTTAAAGTTACTGTGGCCAATTTAAGATGATGTAGAGTGATGGTCATTAAAGGTACAGCCGACAGTATTTGAGGATGTGGGGTGATGGCTATTAGATGTCTTGGAGGTTGAGGGGTGATGGTAATTAAAGGTAATGCTGTCCATTTTGGAGGACCTGGGATGTTAGAAATTAAAGGTAATCTTGTCCATTTTGGAGGACCTCGGATGTTAGTAATTAAAGATACTGTTGGTAATTTTAGATGATGTGGGGTGATGGTCATTAAAGGTAATGTTGTCCATTTTTGAGGACCTGGGATGGTGGTAATTAAAGGTAATGTTGTCCATTTTGGAGGACATGAGATGTTGGTAAATAAAGGTACTGTTGGCAATTTTAGTTGATGTGGGGTGATGGTCATTAAAGGTACAGCCGGCAATCTTTGAGGATGTGGGGTGATGGATATTAAATGTAACGTTGGCCATACTGAATGACATAGGGCGATAGTTACTCAGGAACTGATGGCGATCTCGTAAAATGTGAAGTGAGGGTTATTAATGTACTGTAGACCATATTGTATGACATAGGTTATTAAATGTCCAGTTGGTGATCTTGGATGACATAGAGTGGCAGTTATTAAAGGTACAGATGGCAATCTTGGATGACATAGGATGATAGTTATTAATTAAAGGTGAAATCTTGGAGGACATACGGCTATGGTTTTTCAATGTACCGTGGTGGATCTTGTACACCATCCCGTGATGGCTATTAAATGTACAGTTCGCAATCTTGGATTACGTGGGGTGATGGCTATTAAATGTCCTGATGGCCATCTTGGATGACATAAGGTGATGGTTATTAAATGTACTTTTGACAGTCGTTGATGAAATGCATGTTTGGTTATCTTGAACGAAGTGTGATGGTTATGAAATGTAATATTGGCAATCATTAAGGATGTTAATTTGTAATGGCATTGTTTGGGATAGGAAGATGTGGGGTGAAGGTTATCAGATGTAATGTTGGTGACAATGTGTGATGTGAAGGGAACTGCAGAGTGTGATGTGATAGGGATGGTCGAGTGTAATGTGATGGAAATGGCAGAGTGTGATGGGATGAGAATGGCAGAGTGTGATGTGGTGGGAATGGCAGTGTGATGTTATGGGAATGACAGTGTGATGTGATGGGAATGGCAGAGCGTGATTTGATGGGAATGGCAAAGCATGATGTGATGGGAATGGCATATAGTGATGTGATGGGAATGGCACAGTGTGATGTGATGGAATGGCATAGTGTGATGTGATGTGCATGGCATAGTGTGATGTGATGTGCATGTCAGGGTGTGATGGGATGTGACTGGCAGGGTGTGATGTGATAGGAATGGCAGAGTGTAATCTGATGGGAATGGCACAATGTGATGTGATGTGGAATGGCAGGGTGTGATGTGATGGGAATGGCAGAGTGTAATATGATGGTAATGACAGAATCTGATGTGATGGGAATGACAGAATGTGATGTGATGGGAATGGCAGTGTGTGATGTGATGGCGATGGCAGAGTGTGAGGTGATGAAAATGGAAGAGTTTGATGTGATGGGAATGACAGTGTGTGATATGATGGGAATGGCAGAGTGTGATGGGATGTTGGTGGCAGGGAGTGATGGGATGGGAATGCCAGAGTGTGATGTGAAGCGAATGTCAGAGTGTGGTGTGATGGGAATGGCAGAGTGTGGTGTGCTGGGAATGGAAGAGTGTGATGTGATGGGAATGGCAGAGTGTGATGTGATGTGAATGGCAAAGTGTGATGTGATGGGAAGGGCAGAGTGTGATGTGATGGGAATGGCAGAGTGTGATGTGATGGGAATGACAGTGTGTGATGTGATGGGAATGGCAGAGTGTGATGGGATGTGGGTGGCAGGGAGTGATGGGATGGGAATGGCAGAGTGTGATGTGAAGGGAATGGCAGAGTGTGATGTGAAGGGAATGGCAGAGTGTGGTGTGATGGGAATGGAAGAGTGTGATGTGATGGGAATGGCAGAGTGTGATGTGATGTGAATGGCAAAGTGTGATGTGATGGGAAGGACAGAGTGTGATGTGATGGGAATGGCAGAGTGTGATGTGATGGAAATGTCAGAGTGTGATATGATGCGGATGGTAGAGTGTGATGTGATGGGAATGGCAGAGTGTGATGTGAAGAGAATGGCAGAGTGTGATGTGATGAGAATGACAGAGTTTGATTTGCTGGGAATGTCAGAGTGTAATGTGATGGGGATGGTAGAGTGTGATGTGATGGGAATGGCAAAGTGTGATGTGATGGGAATGGCAGAGTGTGATTTGATGGGAATGGCAGTGTGTGTGATGGGAATGGCAGAGTGTGATGTGACGGGAATGTCAAAGTGTGATGTGATGAGAATGATAGAGTGTAGTATGATTAGAACGAGTGTACTATGATGAGAATGACGGTGTGGAGTCTGATGAGTTTGATAGAGCAAGATAGGATGATCATGGCATAGCGCTCTACCATAACCATTATAGCATGCACTACCTTATGGAGAGCATGGCATGATCAGTATGATAGAGCAAGGCATGATGAGTACAGCAAAGCACTTTACTATACTCAACAAGCCAATCTCTACCATACAGACTATACCATAGTCTAACATACTCATCAGTTTACACAATATCATACTCATGATACCACAATCTGTCATACCATAATATGCTCAATCATCCTCACCACAGCATGCTCTGCCACTCACCACAGCATCAAACACTCCCATTCCCATCACATTACACTCTGCCATTCCCATCACATCTAACTTTGCCATTTGCATCAAATCACACTATGCCATTCCCATCTCATCACACTATGCCATTCCCATCACAATACACTGTTCCATTCCCATCATATCAAACTCTGCCATTCCCATCACATCACACTCTGCCATTCCCATCACATCACACTTTGCCATTCCAATCCCATCACACTATGCTATTCCCATCAAATCACACTATGCTATTCCCATCGAATCACACTATACCATCCTCATCACATCACACACTGCTATTCCCATCACACCACACACTGCCATTCCCATCACACCACACTCTGCCATTCCCATCACATCACACTTTGCAATTCCCATCACATCACACTCTGCCATTTCCATCAGACCACACTCTGCCATTCCCATCACATCACACTTTGCCATTCACATCACATCACACCTTGCTATTCCCATCACATCACACTCTGCCATTCCCATCACATCACACTCTGCCATTCCCATCACATCACACTATGCTATTCCCATCAAATCACACTATACCATCCTCATCACATCACACACTGCTATTCCCATCACATCACACCTTGCTATTCCCATCACACCACACTCTGCCATTCCCATCACATCACACTTTGCAATTCCCATCACATCACACTCTGCCATTTCCATCAGACCACACTCTGCCATTCCCATCACATCACACTTTGCCATTCACATCACATCACACCTTGCCATTCCCATCACATCACACTTTGCAATTCCCATCACATCACACTCTGCCATTTCTATCACACCACACACTGCCATTTCCATCACACCACACTCTGCCATTCCCATCACATCACACTTTGCTATTCGCATCACATCACACTTTGCCATTCGCATCACATCACACTTTGCCATTCGCATCACATCACACTTTGCCATTCACATCACATCACACTCTGCCATTCCCATCACATCACACTCTGCCATTCCCATCACATCACACTTTGCCATTCCCATCCCATCACACTATGCTATTCCCATCAAATCACACTATACCATCCACATCACATCACACACTGTCATTCCCATCACACCACACACTGCCATTCCCATCACACCACACTCTGCCATTCGCATCACATCACACTCTTCCATTCCCATCACACCACATTCTGCCATTCCCATCACATCACACTTTGCAATTCCCATCACATCACACTCTGCCACACCCATCCCATCACACTCTGCCACACCCCTCCCATCACACTCTGCCACACCCATCCCATCACACTCTGCCACACCCATCCCATCCACCTCTGCCACACCCATCCCATCACACTGCCACACCCATCACATCACACTGCACACACCCATCACATCACACTCTGCCACTGACATCACATTACACTCTGCCACACCCATCACATCACACTAAAGTTTCAACGAAATCCTTCAAAAGTTTTCAGAGAAGATTTCATATTTAACGTTTCCTATATAACTATGTAAAGCTTGGGTCAACATGGCAACCATTTCGATTATTCGATGATAACGAAAAACACAAATTTAATAGCGGCCAACCCAAGGAACATGTATATGATATTTTACTGGAATGGATTAAGTGGTTTCGAAGGAGATATCGCTTGAAATTTCCTTAAATTTTACTTAGTTTTAGCCATGGTGGCCATCTTGGACAGCTGGCGGCTGCGAAAAACACAAATCTGAGGAGTACTATCCCAAAGATCATTGTGATAAAGTTTCAACAAAATCCTTTAGAGGTTACAGAGAAGATATCAATTTTAGCCTTTTCCTTAAGAACTCTATGTAAATTTTGGGTTGATGTCGTTGCCATTTTGATTATTCGACAATAACGGAAAACACAAACTTGATAGAGGCCAATCCAAGGAAAATGTATATTTGATATTTAACTAGAATGGAATAAGTGGTAATATGTCGTTTGATAAATGTCCTTAAATTTGACCTAAGTTTAGCCATGGTGGCCATCATGGATGACTGGTGGCCCCAAAAACGCAAATCTAAGGGGGACTAACCAAAAGATCATTGTGCTCAAGTTTCATCAAAATCTTTCAGGCGGTTTCAGAGAAGATGTCATTTTTAACCTTTTCCTATATAAACTTTGAGTCGCCGTGGCGGCCATTTTTATTATTCGACGATAACGAAAAACACAAACTTGATAGTGGCTAACCCAAGGAACATGTATATGATATTTCAGTAGAATGAAATAAGTGGTTTCGGAGGAGATGTCATTTGAAATTTCCTTAAATTTGACCCTATTTTTAGCTATGGCGGCCATCTTGGATGACTGGAGGCCGTGAAAATCACAAATCTGAGATGGACTATCCCAAATATCATTGTGCTTAAGTTTCATCAAAAACTTTCAGGCGGTTTCAGAGGAGATGTCGATTTTATAAAATTGCTAACAGACAGACGGACGGACGAAGAGTGATCGCATAAGCGGCCAGTAGAAATAGAGCTAAAAAAACATGGAAATTCCACGAAAACCGGGTTTTCAGAGCAGAAAACATTTTCGTATTTTTAGTAGCAGTGACCCTGAACTTGACCTCAGTGATCCCAAATACAATCCTAAGCTTCCTTTACATATAAGGTACCTACATAGCAAGGTTTGTTCCAATATCTCATTAAAGTTATTGAGCAGAAAATGTTTTTCTATTTTTTAGTAACATTGACCTTGATTTTGACCCCAGCTACCCCAAATGCCATCCCAAACTTCTTTTTGGTATCAGCTACCTACACAGCAAGTTTCATTCTAATATCTCATTTCTTACTTAGGTTATCGAGAGGAAACCACTTTTAGTAACAGTGACCTTGACCCCAGTGACCCCAACTGCACTCCCAAGCTTCCTTTCCATATAAAATACCTACCCTGCAGTTGGCAATCCTGGAGGATGTGGGCTGATGGTTATTAAAGGTATTAAGATGGTGATAGTGGACATCATTGCTGGTTGGCTATTATATGTACCATAGAGGAATCATGCAGGATTTGGGTGATAATTATTAAAGGTATTGATGGAGATTTGGAACATTATTGGGAGATGGCTATTAAACGTACCATTTGCAATCTTGGAGAATGTTTGGTTGTTGTTATTATATGGTCATTAAATTTATAGTTTGCAGGGAAATGTTTATTAAAGGTACTGTTGCCAATCTTGGGCAACGTGTGTTTGGTAATCTTGGAGAACATGTGGTTATGGTTATTAAATGTGCTATTGGCAATCTCGGATGATGTTGGGTAATGGTTATCAAACATACAAGTTTTTCAAAACTCTCAATAATACAGATGGTTTGGCTGTGTCACTTTCCCTTTAAACGTACTGTTAGCAATTTTGGATGACGTGGGTTAACGTTATTAAATGTACAGTTGTCAATCTCGGACGACGTTTGGTAATGGTTACTGAAGGTATTGTTGGCAATTTTGGACAATGTTGGGTAACGATTATTAGAAGTATTGTGGTATTGTTTAACAAATGTACTGTTGGCTATTTTGGATGACATGGAGGGATGGTTATTAAAGGTTCCCTTGGTGGCCATGGACAAATTATTATAATTATTATCATTAAACATGCTGTTGGCAATTTTCAGCGATTGTCATTTCAGTGTGATGGCTTTTAAAGGTACTTTTGGTGATCTTGAATGATATTTGGTGATCATTACTGAGAGTGCAGTTGGCGATCTTGGATGAGGTGGGGAGATGATCATTAAATTTACAGTTCGCAATATTGGACGACGTGGGGTGATGGTCATTAAATTCACAGTTGGCAATTCTATATGTCGTAGAGTGATGTTTATTAAAGGTTATGTTGGCCATCTTGAGAGGATGTGAGGTGGTGGTTATTAAAATTACAGTTGGCATTCTTGAGAAAACATAGGGTGGTGGTTATTAAAGGTTCAGTTATGGATCTTCGATGATGTATGATAAGGATTATTAAAGTTACTGTTGTCCATTTTGGAGGAAGTGGGGGGATCGTAATTAAAGGTAATGTTGTCCATTTTGGAGGACCTGGGATGGTGGTAATTAAACGTAATGTTGTCCATTTGGAAGACCTGGGATGGGTAATTAAAGGTAATGTCCATTTTGGAGGACCTGGTATGGTGGTAATTAAGATAATGTTGTCCATTTTGGAGGACCTGGGATGGTGGCAATTAAAGGTAATGTTGCCCATTTTGGAGGACCTGGGGTGACGGTAATTAAACGTAATGTTGTCCATTTTGGAGGACCTGGGATGGTAATAATTAAAGGTACTGTTGTCCATTTTGGAGGACCTGCGATGGTGATAATTAAAGGTAATGTTGTCCATTTTGGAGGACCTGGGATGGTGGTAATTAAAGGTAATGTTGTCCATTTTGGAGACCTGTGATGGTGGTAATTAAAGGTAATGTTGTCCATTTTGGAAGATCTGGGATGGGTAATTAAAGGTAATGTTGTCCATTTTGGAGGACCTGGGATGGTGGCAATTAAAGGTATGTTGTAGATTTTGGAGGACCTGGGAAGGGTAATTTAAGGTAATGTTGTCCATTTTGGAGGACCTGGAAGGTGGTAATTAAAGGTAATGTTGTCCATTTTGGAGGACCTGGGATGGTGGAAATTAAAGGTAATGTTGTAGATTTTGGAGGACCTGGGATGATGGTAATTAAAGGTAATGTTGTCCATTTTGGAGGACCTTGGATGGTAATAATTAAAGGTAATGTTGTCCATTTTGAAGGACCTGGGATGGTGGCAATTAAAGGTAATGTTATCCATTTTGGAGGACCTGGGATGGTGGTAATTAAAGGTAATGTTGTCCATTTTGGAAGACCTGGGATGGGTAATTAAATGTAATGTTGTCCATTTTGGAGGACCTGGGATGGTAATAATTAAAGGTAATGATGTCCATTTTGAAGGACCTGGGATGGTGGTAATTAAAGGTAATGTTGTCCATTTTGGAGGACCTGGGATGGTGGTAATTAAAGGTAATGTTGTCCATTTTGGAAGACCTGGGATGGGTAAATAATGGTAATGTTGTCCATTTTGGAGGACCCTGGGGTGGTGGTAATTAAAGGTAATGTTGTCCATTTTGGAGGACCTAGGATGGTGGCAATTAAAGGTATGTTGTAGATTTTGGAGGACCTTGCATGATGGTTATTAAAGGTAATGTTGTCCCATTTTGGAGGACCTGGGATGGCGGTAATTAAAGGTAATGTTGTCCATTTTGGAGGACCTGGGATGGTGGCAATTAAAGGCAATGTTGTCCATTTTGGAGGACCTGGGATGATGGTAATTAAAGGTAATGTTGTCCATTTTGGAGGACCTGGGATGGTGGTAATTAAAGGCAATGTTGTCCATTTTGGAGGACCTGGGATGGTGGTTATTAAAGGTAATGTTTTCCATTTTGGAGGACCTGGGATGGTGGTAACTAAAAGTAATGTCCATTTTGGAGAATGTGGGGTGACGCTAATTAAACGTAATGTTGTTCATTTTCGAGAACCTGGAATGGTGGTAATTAAACGTAATGTTGTACATTTGGGAGGACCTGGGATGGTGGTAATTAAAGGTTATATTGTCCATGTAGGAGGACCTGGGATGGTGGTAATTAAAGGTACTGTTGTCCGTTTTGGAGGACTTGGGATGGTGGTAATTAAAGGTATTGTTGTCCATTTTGGAGGACCTGGGATGATGGTAATTAAAGGTAATGTTGTCCATTTTGGAGGACCTGGGATGGTGGCAATTAAAGGTATGTTGTAGATTTTGGAGGACCTGGGATGATGGTAATTAAAGGTAATGTCGTCCATTTTGGAGGACCTGGGATGGCGGTAATTAAAGGTAATGTTGTCCATTTTGGAGGACCTGGGATGGTGGTAATTAAAGGTAATGTTGTCCATTTTGGAGGACCTGGGATGGCGGTAATTAAAGGTAATGTTGTCCATTTTGGAGGACCTTGGATGGCGGTATTTAAAGGTAATGTTGTCCATTTTGGTGGTGGTAATTTAAGGCAATGTTTTCCATTTTGGAGGACCTAGGACGGTGGTAATTAAAGTTAATGTTGTCCATTTTGGAGGACCTGGGATGATGTAAATTAAAGGTAATGTTGTCCATTTTGGAGGACCTGGGATGGTGGAAATTAAAGGCAATGTTTTCCATTTTGGAGGACCTGGGAGAGTGGTAATTAAAGGTACTGTTGTCCGTTTTGGAGGACTTGGATGGTGGTAATTTAAGATAATATTGTCCATTTGGAGGACCTGGGATGGTGGCAATTAAAGGCAATGTTTTCCATTTTGGAGGACCTGGGATGGTGGTTATTAAGGTAATGTTTTCCATTTTGGAGGACCTGGATGGTGGTAACTAAAGGTAATGTTGTCCATTTTTGGAGAATGTGGGGTGACGGTAATTAAACATAATGTTGTCCATTTCGGAGGACCTGGGATGGTGGTAATTAAAGGTAATGTTGTCCATTTTGGAGGACCTGGGATGGTGGCAATTAAAGGTAATGTTGTCCATTTTGGAGGACCTGGGATGATGGTAATTAAAGGTAATGTTGTCCATTTTGGAGGACCTGGGATGGTGGCAATTAAAGGTAATGTTGTCCATTTTGGAGGACCTGGATGATTGTATTTAAAGGTAATGCTGTCCATTTTGGAGGACCTGGATGGTGGTAATTAAAGGTAATGTTGTCCATTTTGGAGGACCTGGGATGGCGGTAATTAAAGGTAATGTTGTCCATTTAGGAGGACCTGGGATGGTGGTAATTAAAGGTAATATTGTCCATTTTGGAAGACCTGGGATGGCGGTAATTAAAGGTAATGTTGTCCATTTTGGAGAATGTGGGGTGACGGTAATTAAACATAATGTTGTCCATTTTGGAGAACCTGGGATGGTGGTAATTAAACGTAATGTTGTCCATTTGGGAGGACCTGGATGGTGGTAATTAAAGGTAATATGATCCATTTTGGAGGACATGGGATGGTGGTAATTAAATGTTATGTTGTCCATTTTGGAAGACCTCGGATGGGTAATTAAAGGTAATGTTGTCAATTTTGGAGAACCTAGGATGGGTAATTAAAGGTAATGTTGTACATTTTGGAGGATTTGGGATGGTGGTAATTAAAGCTAATGTTGTCATTTTGAGGACCTGGAATGGTGGTAATTAAAGGTAATGTTGTCCATTTTGGAGGACCTGGGATGGTGGTAATTAAAGGTAATGTTGTCCATTTTGGAAGATCTGGGATGGTGGTAATTAAAGGTAATGTTGTCCATTTTGGAAGACCTGGGATGGTGGTAATTAAAGGTAATGTTGTCCATTTTAGAAGACCTGGGATGGTGGCAATTAAAGGTAATGTAGTCCATTTTGGAGGACCTGAGATGGTTGTAATTAAAGGTAATGTTGTCCATTTTGGAGGACCTGGGATGATGGCAATTAATGGTATTGTTGTCCATTTTGGAAGACCTTGGATGAGTAATTAAATGTAATGTTGTCCATTTTGGAGGACCTGGGATGGTAATAATTAAAGGTAATGTTGTCCATTTTGAAGGACCTGGGATGGTGGCAATTAAAGGTAATGTCCATTTTGGAGGACCTGTGATGGTGGTAATTAAAACTAATGTTGACCATTTTGGAAGACCTGGGATGGGTAATTAAAGGTAATGTTGTCCATTTTGGAAGACCTGGATGGGTAATTAAAGGTAATGTTTTCCATTTTGGAAGACCTGGGATGGGTAATTAATGGTAATGTTGTCCATTGGAGGACCTGTGATGGTGGTAATTAAAGGTAAAGTTGTCCATTTTGGAAGATCTGGGATGGGTAATTAAAGGTAATGTTGTCCATTTTGGAGGACCTGGATGGTGGCAATTAAAGGTATGTTGTAGATTTTGGAGGACCTGGGAAGGGTAATTTAAGGTAATGTTGTCCATTTGGAGGACCTGGGATGGTGGTAATTAAAGGTAATGTTGTCCATTTTGGAGGACCTGGGATGGTGGAAATTAAAGGTAATGTTGTAGATTTTGGAGGACCTGGGATGATGGTAATTAAAGGTAATGTTGTCCATTTTGGAGGACCTGGGATGGTAATAATTAAAGGTAATGTTGTCCATTTTGGAGGACCTGGGATGGTGGTAATTAAAGGTAATGTTGTCCATTTTGGAGGACCTGGGATGGCGGTAATTAAAGGTAATGTTGTCCATTTAGGAGGACCTGGGATGGTGGTAATTAAAGGTAATATTGTCCATTTTGGAAGACCTGGGATGGCGGTAATTAAAGGTAATGTTGTCCATTTTGGAGAATGTGGGGTGACGGTAATTAAACATAATGTTGTCCATTTTGGAGAACCTGGGATGGTGGTAATTAAACGTAATGTTGTCCATTTGGAGGACCTGGATGGTGGTAATTAAAGGTAATATGATCCATTTTGGAGGACATGGGATGGTGGTAATTAAATGTTATGTTGTCCATTTTGGAGACCTCGGATGGTAATTAAAGGTAATGTGTCCATTTGGGAGAACCTAGGATGGGTAATTAAAGGTAATGTTGTACATTTTGGAGGATTTGGGATGGTGGTAATTAAAGTGGTGGTAATTAAAGCTAATGTTGTCCATTTTGGAGGACCTGGAATGGTGGTAATTAAAGGTAATGTTATCCTTTTTGGAGGACCTGGGATGGTGGTAATTAAAGGTAATGTTGTCCATTTTGGAAGATCTGGGATGGTGGTAATTAAAGGTAATGTTGTCCATTTTGGAAGACCTGGGATGGTGGTAATTAAAGGTAATGTTGTCCATTTTAGAAGACCTGGGATGGTGGCAATTAAAGGTAATGTAGTCCATTTTGGAGGACCTGAGATGGTTGTAATTAAAGGTAATGTTGTCCATTTTGGAGGACCTGGGATGATGGCAATTAATGGTAATGTTGTCCATTTTGGAAGACCTTGGATGAGTAATTAAAGGTAATGTTGTCCATTTTGGAGGACCTGGGATGGTAATAATTAAAGGTAATGTTGTCCATTTTGAAGGACCTGGGATGGTGGCAATTAAAGGTAATGTCCATTTTGGAGGACCTGTGATGGTGGTAATTAAAACTAATGTTGACCATTTTGGAAGACCTGGGATGGTAATTAAAGGTAATGTTGTCCATTTTGGAAGACCTGGGATGGGTAATTAAAGTAATGTTTTCCATTTTGGAAGACCTGGGATGGGTAATTAATGGTAATGTTGTCCATTTGGAGGACCTGTGATGGTGGTAATTAAAGGTAATGTTGTCCATTTTGGAAGATCTGGGATGGGTAAATAAAGGTAATGTTGTCCATTTTGGAGGACCTGGGATGGTGGCAATTAAAGGTATGTTGTAGATTTTGGAGGACCTGGGAAGGGTAATTTAAGGTAATGTTGTCCATTTTGGAGGACCTGGGATGGTGGTAATTAAAGGTAATGTTGTCCATTTTGGAGGACCTGGGATGGTGGAAATTAAAGGTAATGTTGTAGATTTTGGAGGACCTGGGATGATGGTAATTAAAGGTAATGTTGTCCATTTTGGAGGACCTTGGATGGTAATAATTAAAGGTAATGTTGTCCATTTTGAAGGACCTGGGATGGTGGCAATTAAAGGTAATGTTGTCCATTTTGGAGGACCTGGGATGGTGGTAATTAAAGGTAATGTTGTCCATTTTGGAAGACCTGGGATGGGTAATTAAATGTAATGTTGTCCATTTTGGAGGACCTGGGATGGTAATAATTAAAGGTAATGATGTCCATTTTGAAGGACCTGGGATGGTGGTAATTAAAGGTAATGTTGTCCATTTTGGAGGACCTGGGATGGTGGTAATTAAAGGTAATGTTGTCCATTTTGGAAGACCTGGGATGGGTAATTAAAGGTAATGTTGTCCATTTTGGAGGACCTGGGATGGTAATAATTAAAGGCAATGTTGTCCATTTTGAAGGACCTGGGATGGTGGCAATTAAAGGTAATGTTGTCCATTTTGGAAGACCTGGGATGGGTAAAGGTATTGTTGTCCATTTCGGAGGACCTGGGATGGGTAATTAAAGTTAATGTTGTCCATTTTGGAGGACCTGGGATGGGTAATTAAAGGTAATGTTGTCCATTTTGAAGGACCTGTGATGGTAATAATTAGGGTAATGTTGTCCATTTTGGAGGACCTGGGATGGTTGCAATTAAAGGTAATGTTGTCCATTTTGGAGAACCTGGGATGGTGGTAATTAAAGGTAATGTTGTCCATTTTGGAGAACCTGGGATGGTGGTAATTAAAGGTAATGTTGTCCATTTTGGAGGACCTGGGATGGTGGTAATTAAAGGTAATGTTGTCCATTTTGGAGAACCTGGGATGGTGGTAATTAAAGGTAACGTTGTCCATTTTGGAAAACCTGGGATTGTGGTAATTAAAAGTAATGTTGTCCATTTTGGAGGACCTGGGATGGTGGTAATTAAAGGTAATGTTGTCCATTTTGGAGGACCTGGGATGGCGGTAATTAAAAGTAATGTTGTCCATTTTGGAGGACCTGGGATGGTGGTAATTAAAGGTTATGTTGTCCATTTTGGAGGACCTGGGATGGTGGTAATTAAAGGTAATGTTGTCCATTTTGGAGAACCTGGGATGGTGGTAATTAAAGGCAATGTTGTCCATTTTGGAGGACCTGGGATGATGGTAATTAAAGGTAATGTTGTCCATTTTGGAGGACCTGGGATGGTGGTAATTAAAGGTAATGTTGTCCATTTTGGAGGACCTGGGATGTTGGTAATTAAAGGTACTGTTTGCAATTTTAGATGATGTGAGGTGATGATCATTAAAGGTACAGCCGGCAATCTTTGAGGATGTGGGGTGATGGATATTAAATGTAACGTTGGCCATACTGAATGACATAGGACGATAGTTACTCAGGTACTGTTGGCGATCTCGTAAAATGTGAAGTGAGGGTTATTAATGTACTGTAGGCCATATTGTATGACATAGGGCAATGGTTATTTAAGTAGCTATCCCGCCATAAACAGCCAAATTTTACAACATATGTACACTGTTCCTAAACCTACTGACGACGAGGTATATATATGTATGACTTACATATTTTGAGAATCCAAACTCTATAGACACAATATAAACAGCTTTAACCAGAGGGGGCAAACTGCTATCAAACCCCAAAACTGGAGCGTCAAATTAAGAGTTACCAACTCAAAATTAATTTTGGACATATTCAATCACGTTTTTTTTTAATAAGCCATGAATTCACCTATGCTTTTAATCGGCATATATACATTATTATATGACCTGAACAACTGGACAGAGTTTTGACAAACGTTCAATGGTTATTAACTGTTCAATTGGCAACCTTGAGAGGATGTGCGGTGGTGGTTATTAAATGTCCGGTTGGCGATCTTGTACGATGTTGAGGAATGGTTAATAAAGGTATTGTTTGTGATCTTGGAGGATGTAGAATGAGAATTATAAATGTACTGTATGTCATCTTGGATTACATAGGGTGACAGTTATTAAAGGTACAGTTGGTGATCTTGGATGACATAGGGTGACAGTTATTAAACGTACAGTTGGCAATCTTGGATGACATAGGGTAACAGTTATTAAAGGTACAGTTGGCAATCTATATGTGCAGTTGGCGATCTTGGATAACATAGGGTGACTGTTATTTAAGGTACAGTTGGCGATCTTGGATGACATAGGGTAACAGTTATTAAAGGTACAGTTGGCAATCTTGGATGACATAGGGTAACAGTTATTAAAGGTACAGTTGGCGATCTATATGTGCAGTTGGCAATCTTGGATAACATAGGGTGACAGTTATTAAAGGTACAGTTGGTGATCTTGGATGACATAGGGTGACAGTTATTAAATGTACAGTCGGCAATCTTGTACGATGTTGAGGAATGGTTAATAAAGGTACTGTTTGTGATCTTGGAGATGTAGAATGAGGATTATTAATGTACTGTATGTCATCTTGGATTGTTTGGGTGACAGTTATTAAAGGTACAGATGGTGATCTTGGATGACATAGGGCGACAGTTATTAAATGTACAGTCGGCGATCTTGTACGATGTTGAGGAATGGTTAATAAAGGTACTGTTTGTGATCTTGGAGGATGTAGAATGAGGATCATTAATGTACTGTATCATCTTGTATGAGTATTCAAGGGAGATAATAGTGGTGTGAGTCCTGTAGTGGCATATTTTAGAATGAATTGAGTGGGAAGAAGGACTGTCACACTGTAGTGGCATATTTTAGAATGAATAGAGTGGTAAAGAAGGACTGTCACACTGTAGTGGCATATTTTAGAATGAATAGTGTGGGAAGAAGGACTGTCACACTGTAGTGGCATATTTTAGAATGAATAGAGTGGTAAAGAAGGACTGTCACACTGAAGTGGCATATTTTAGAATGAATTGAGTGGGAAAAAGGACTGTCACACTGTAGTGGCATATTTTAGAATGAATAGAGTGGTAAAGAAGGACTGTCACACTGTAGTGGCATATTTTAGAATGAATAGTGTGGGAAGAAGGACTGTCACACTGTAGTGGCATATTTTAGAATGAATAGAGTGGGAAGAAGGACTGTCACACTGAAGTGGCATATTTTAGAATGAATTGAGTGGGAAGAAGGACTGTCACACTGAAGTGGCATATTTTAGAATGAATTGAGTGGGAAGAAGGACCGTCACACTGTAGTGGCATATTTTAGAATGAATAGAGTGGTAAAGAAGGACTGTCACACTGTAGTGGCATATTTTAGAATGAATAGTGTGGGAAGAAGGACTGTCACACTGTAGTGGCATATTTTAGAATGAATAGAGTGGGAAGAAGGACTGTCACACTGAAGTGGCATATTTTAGAATGAATTGAGTGGGAAGAAGGACTGTCACACTGAAGTGGCATATTTTAGAATGAATAGAGTGGTAAAGAAGGACTGTCACACTGTAGTGGCATATTTTAGAATGAATAGAGTGGGAAGAAGGACTGTCACACTGTAGTGGCATATTTTAGAATGAATAGAGTGGGAAGAAAGATTGTCACACTGTTGTGGCATATTTTAGAATGACTAGTGTGGTAAAAAGGACTGGCACACTGTACAGTTTATTTAAGAATGTATATAGTTTATTAAACCTCTGGCTCTTGTAGTTTAAGGAGATTTTTTGATGTTTTTCCACTTTTAAGTCTATGTAAAGTTATGAACCTGTGGCAGGGGCACATTTGAGCTCAGGGTCATCATTTGATAAACTTGGCAGAGGACCATAAGGGGATATTATATGTAATATATGAGAGCTTTACAGTGACTTCTGATTTCAGAGAAGAATTTTTAAGTTTTTCTTTATATGTCTATGCAAAACATGCACAATTTCTATATACAAATGTTGGACCCCACGGGGTACAGCCATTTTTGACCCCCAGTGTACAACAATTGTAGTCTAGGGGTTGGCAATCTTTATGATGGCCCTATATCGCTCACCTGAGTTAATTTGAACCAATACAAGAGGGCCAGGGCCAAGATGGCCCTAAAGCGATCATCTGAGTACTGGCACATTATCGAACTTCTTCGAAAAATCTTATGGTCATATAC
>JAWPHD010022479.1:0-24962 GCA_037043455.1 Cyrtodaria siliqua | reverse complement strand
GTTTAAAATAAAGTACTGAAAGTGTATCGTATGCCTACCCGCATAATCCAGGCTATTCCAAAATCTCAGTCAGTCAGACGCTTGATTTATTCAGGGCTTTATATGACAGGGATATGAAACGACAGTACAAAAGCTGTTTTCAACTGAAACACTTGTCATCAATGTAAGTTTATTGATTATGCGCTACATTTATCGTTTTTTTACTACGCTTATCGTGGCTTATCGTGGCGGTATGCGAGAGGCCTCAATGTACGTACACCCATCTACATTGCAAACGGACATGATGTATCCATGTTTTACTTAATTATTATATATTTTATATTGCCAGATAGCCAAATAAATAACCTTTCTAATGGTGTAATTTTATTCCAAATAACTGTTAAATAAATAGGCAAAATCTCGAGTTGGAACTGAAATATATCGCATTTTTTCGTTTCTTAAAGTGTTTTCGCATATCACCGTGTGTTTATTGGTTTGGTCATCAAACATTTATTGTTTAATACATATTTAAATAAGATGCATGGTTAGAAAGCCAAATAAATAACCTTTTTAATGGTGTAATTTTATTACAAATAACGGTGAAATAAATAGGCAAAATCTCGAGTAGGAACTGAAATATATCGCATTTTTTCGTTTCTTAAAGTGTTTTCGCACATCACCGTGCGTTTATTGGTTTGGTCATCAAACATTTACTGTTTAATACATATTTAAATAAGATGCATGATTAGAAAGCCAAATAAATAACCTTTTTAATGGTGTACTTTTATTCCAAATAACGGTTAAATAAATAGGCAACATCTCGAGTTGGAACTGAAATATATCGCATTTTTTCTTTTCTTAAAGTGTTTTCGCACATCACCGTGTTTTTATTGGTTTGGTCATCAAACATTTCTTAACGTTTATTATTTAATACATATTTAAATAAGATGCATGGTTAGAAAGCCAAATAAATAACATTTCTATTGATTTGTTATTTCGAACAATTTCTTCAAAGGTTAAAATGGACGAGAAGATCTAAAAATAAAAGCGTTGCCGCAATCAACAGTCGGTTCATTTGTTGTCTAAATAATGTTTATGGGGATAACAATACAGTATATTTAAATGATTTAAGTGAGCAAAATTAAATTATCTTTCTATTTTTTCTATAGATGTTTGTTAACAACAACTGTTAAAACCTCGATTGCATTGTGTGAACAATTAATAATCTTGTGATTAATGTATTCTATTGGCATAACAATCCATCGAGTAATTAACAAACACACATTTATCAATAAAAGAAGTAAGACCGGCAAACGTGGTAATTAATGATAATTCTAACAACACATTATTAATGCTTGTTTTCTTCTCGGTTTAAAAGTCGGCTGATTGTCTTTTAATCAGCTAAAATTGTTGACAAAATCGAAATGCAATTATTGTAAAATGCTCTCATTTCAAAGTTGCTCGTTCACATGTGTGTTCGCATTCAAATATGGCATACGGGAAAAGCGATTTTTCATATAAAGCCCTGATTTATTCTATTCTATTGTAGTGACTGTCGGTCATGGTGGGTCTATATGACCTTGCGGTTTGGTTCCTGGACTTGTGGGTAACCAATCGTGAACGCTCGGCCAATCCCGTCATTACAATACAGATGAAGGTTTTATCACTGCTTTCACGTAAATAAACTATAGATGGAGCAATTGGCAAAAAAAAAGACTTTCACGCGCCCATGTGGCGATCAAAAATATTCAATCCAAAAAATGGAAAAAGGGTAATCATTGAACACAAACATTTAAGAGGATTTTACCCTGCAGATTTTGCTTTGGTCCCGTGAACTACGTACTTTTGGCCGAAATAGACAAACCCTTAACAAAATAATAACGAAACAAACGTTTGTTTTTATTTTTCCAATTTTCACTGCGGAAACAAGACATTGTTCGAGATGTTGCGACGTACGGTTTCCCACAAAACTGCATGCTACGGTACTCTGCGCTTCGAATGTCAATGTAAAATTAGAAGTGCAAGAGTACAAGTAACATTTGTTGGTATAAAATCAACATTAAAACAGACATGGTAGTGTTTATTTTACACATGATTATAAATTTGTGTTATAATTTGAAGGGGAAATAATTAGGTTTCACTTCCAGTTTTTTGATATTCTAAAACGCGGCGCTTTTGATTAATAAAATGCGGTGCTTTTAGAAATCATCAATATCCTTCCCCAACTGCGCTCGAAGAGAGAATTGCGAGCGCAGTAGGAGACGGGTAACAGACCTATATGGTTGCCGATTGAAACAAAATTTGACGGTTTTAAACAGAAGAAAAATGTAGCTTCCATTGAATTAAATGGTAAGGAAAACAATTAGCATTCGTTATCTGCGGTGACGACTAAATGATCCGTGGTCTAGTTTCGTACGCAACTGCCGTTAGAGTTGTTGTTTACAGAGTGAGTGTGTTTAGGCACGGGGTCTTCCGACTAAAAATGTTGACCAGTTTTTCAACGTTTCGATGACGATTTCTCAGTTCTGTATTGGGCGATATTAACATATATACCAATGTTGGACACCTTGAACACTTGGGTATAGAAGGCATGTAGAGTTAAACGATTTGCGCTTTTAATTAAAACAATATTCAGCATATACTGAACTTAGTGAGAATGACCTGTATGCCAAGTGATTACCCTTGTATAATGTTCTATTCTATGATATGGCTGCTGGACTCAGATGTCTTCCTAACTCATGTATGACACTTTTGTTCGATTTCAACTGGTATTTAGCGACAAAGCACATGAGCCGGACCCCTATGAGTAAAACATGCTGAATCAGAAACAGACCGATTTTGGTGCTATTTCGCGATTAAAGTAGGGGTGAGTGGTATTTGTTATTGCATTTTCATTGATAACGTTATTGTGCAGTGCTAAATTTCCATAATTGTTCCCGATTTCATTGACCTCTGTAATATATATCATCTTTGTTTACATTGACAAAAATCACTTTTTACCGGATTTCGTGAACTATTCCGATTGGGTCGGAAGATTCCATTATTGATAGAGGGTCCTCCTTATCGTGGCAATTTGAAAAATGATCCAAATGAGATATTTTAAGGATAAACCATGTTGACTCTTGTGAAGCACATTCTCGTTCATACCATCGAACCAGCAGGACGTGTCCATCTACAACGAAGTGTTTTAGTTGTCATCAGCACTAAGTTACTCAAAGCGATGTCGACGCGTCCTGCAGGGGAATCCGGAACGTGACCATCATCGACCACCATCAACGTCGGGTCCGGTGTTGTTTTGTTTCATCGAGCCGAACGTTGAAAGCGTACAAGAAACGTTCTGATATGGTATACACCCCCACACTAGGGTGATACCGTGGCCCTTCTCAGGGCCGTTTTTTGCAGTCTACTGGGACATAATCACCACGGATACATGACGGATACATGATCATGGAGCAGACACAGAATGGGGGACGCCGTAACATCACCTCCGCAAAAGTTGGGGAACTTTCCGGGGGTCGTCAACCATTCTGCGTTTCGTTCTAGAACGTAAACATCACGGGACAACAATCACGGGATTCTCAATCAACAGGATTGACCTACTAGATGGGCTTCAAATCTACTGTGTACTGCTTGGTCGGGGAGCTTCAAATCATCTTTTCGAGCCGACAATCGGATTGACCTAGTCACAATTCTGCAGGCAATCCGATTGGTCAAAATGTTCAATCTTCTTGAGAAAAGCTAATCAACTAATCAACTATAGAAAACATCGTTGGAATTCTTCAATCAACTCTACTGCTGCTATCTACGATAAACTACTTTGGACGAGGGATGTTATCTACCTGGACTCTTCTGCACACCATAAACTTCTATTGAAACGCTCGCCAAAATGACTAGTATCAACACGGCGAGGATAAAGAAAAACTTATCTACTACTACTACTCTTGTGAAGTTTATTAAAACGTTATTCAGACTAGGTTTAATCGTCATATAAAGCCCTGGTTTAATTGATGTAAACATGATTTACGCATAAAATATCAGCTAAATCTTAAATTGGATAATTGTAGCGGACACGTGTTTTATACTTCCCGTATGCATCAGATCACCTGACCAGCTCATGGTTATGATTGATTGATTCTTTATTTCCTCCATAATATAAAATATACAGGAGAGTCAAAATAACATATATACACAGTGAATACACATACACAAAAACAAATAGACAGTACATGACAGTTAAGTTATATACAAGAACAAGAACAAATTTATACAAAACAAACAAATATTTAAACTTGACAGTTTGACTTATTTAACATATGTTCAAACGGACGGAGATTAACAGGAAATGTTCCTCCACTTAATAATGAAGTATATGTGTAGAAATAATATTTATTCAAGTACTCTTGCCATAGATAATCCAAAGGCCGACATGTCTTGCCGAAACGAAACACAAGAACATACACTTCATGGATTCTTGGATTGACATAAGTTTCATATGTATTTGTTTTCAAACATGATCCTTAGAATTAAGATAAAAAGGATAGCATTTTTGAAGGTTCTAAATATTTATTTTCAAAGATAAGTTACTGGCAAGCATATAGCAAAAATTTGATTTGAGTTTTAAATCAATTATTAAATTTAAAATTCTATCTTGATATAATATTCAATACAAACATTTATTATGCAAAGTATTTGTAAATAAAACATAGTCTCATTAGTTCAAAGAAACTTAACATACTTTAAATAGGAGCCCTATATATACACAATATTTAAAGATTTCGTCATATGATGTAAGTATCTGAACGTGGTTTTAGAAATAGCAACCGTTTGTTTGTCCGACATGTTTAAAGACGGAAAGCCGGACACTAATTCTATAATTTGATTAAACGCGCTTAAGTTACAAAGTTGGTCATACTTATTTAAGCCGCATATTTTGTGTATCTTGCATAATAACGAATGCCGCAAGGTATTGTTTGATGAACAAAATAAAATTAAATGTTCAGCTACCGTTTCTGTAATTAATTTGCACTTTGGACAAACAGTTAAATATTTGCGTGCAAATAGTTTACCAATGACAAATATGACAGTTCTACAGTACGGTAAATAATCACGATATAATTGGGAGAAGTACCAGATACTGTTTGGCGTTATTTCCCCTTGTATCTTGAGAAAATTATTAAGACTATAATCTTGGATAAGTCTTGATCTGAAATCAAGTTCGGCTGACTTATGTATATTTGATTTAAGTCTTTTTTTCCATTGTCTTAACGTAGGAAAAAATGCAGTAGAAATATATTCCGTTAAAACGTAAGTTAATTGGTATTTCCCTAATATACGGTAAATGTCTGGCATAAAGCCTTGTGTTTTACGTGGGTGAGACATAAATTGCATAAGTCTATTAGCGAAAATTGTCTGTATTCTAAATCCTTTATTAATGCTGCATAATTGGCCAAACAACAATAACTTACGCTTATCAATTTCATATTCGATTCTTGTGAGACCGATTAAAGCTAGTGCGACGTCACTACGAGTTTGTTTAGGCAGAGACTGCATATATTTAATACATTGAACATGTACACGCTCTAAAGACTTCAATTGAGTGTCAGAAATGGTGTTCCATAGTTCGCAGCCGTATAATGCCCTCGATAGTACAACCGTTTGATATAAATGTTTTACTGTTATTGGGTGAAGACCATTTTGATGGACGCCACAGTCGGACAATCCAAAGTATGTTTTACGTAGTTTTGTGCATGCGTCTTTAATGTTTTCATTCAGACTCATGTCCTTACTGCATAAAATACCTAAATGAACATATGTGTATGTTTCATCAACAATGTTTTGGCCTAAGTGCCATAGCCTTGGATTCCTCTGTGAATCAGAAAGGCGTTCGTTAAAAACAACAACATTACATTTATTAGCATTATATGTATATTTTTCACGGATAGAGTTGTTATGACATATTGACATAAGTTTTTCTAAGCCGTTCTTAGTGAGTGAACTGAGCACCATATCATCCGCCGATGTTGGGCAACTGTAACCAGTATCATTAATTTTCAGACCGTAGGGTGATTGGTCTAATTTATCCATAAGATCATTAATGAAAACTAAGTATAAATACGGGCTCATTACTTGGCCTTGTCTGGTACCCTGTAAAATGGGGAACCAATCCGAGGATTGGCCTTGTGATTTAACACAGCTATAAACATTTTCAAACATACTTAGAATAATTTTAAAAATAGATTTTTTAATCCCCGTCCTATACAGTTTCAGCATCAAGATGCTATGAGAAACGTGGTCAAATGCTTGTCTCACGTCCAGGAAGCAAGTGAAAAGTTTAGAACTGTTTTCTTTTGCAAAGTAGATACTTTCACGTAAGAGAAAGGACGTCATTTTACAATTAATATTTCTTTGAAATCCTCCTTGTAATGTGTTAAACTTGAGCGTACTAGAATGTTCTAAAATTTTAAGTAACACTTTTTCATATACCTTTAACATGGTAGAACAGAGAGAAATAGCCCTGTAACTATTAGGGTCCATTTTGTTTTTATTATTTCCTTTGTAAAGGGTCGAAATAATACCCTTTTTCATATCAACGGGTATATGTGACAATGACGACATATAATTGAATAATTTTGTAATAACGGCAAGTAAAATCGGGCCACCGTAAATTATATTTTCGTAATAAATGAGATCATTGCCACAGGCTTTTTTCTTTTTACAGGATTTTAATGCCTTTTCAACCATATATATAGTTATAACGATATCGTCGCACCGATGATAAGTTAATTGCGACTTAATGTTCGATAACTCTTCATCGCATGAATTTGCATAAGCGGATTCAAAACTATTATCTTTAGGCGTGTAGAGTTCGGAAAAATAATTTTTCCAGCCCATATTTATATCGATGGGATTTTCGCAAGATTGTCCATTAAAATTCATTTTAAGGGTAGTTTCTACTTTTTTATTTCTTTTCCGTCTATTAATCAATTTCCAAAACTCATTATTGTCCATTTCCGCCGCTATATCAATTTCTCGCTCTAAGCTAGATAAATAATTTTGGACGGTGGCACGATGAGTTTTGCGGAAAACATTTTTCGATGCCTTATAATTTTTATAGCTTGCGGATGAAACATTGCGTGGGCGATTTTCATTTAACCAATTAACCCTTTTTAGATTCATTTCATTGTGTAAATTTGTTAATTCGCGATTCCAATACGGTTTTATAAATGGTTTGAACTTTGATATAGGAATGCATCTATTTGTCGCATTGTTTACTACATTAACGATGGCTGAATAAAATGAGTCAACGTCATCCAACGAAGATATCTGTGATAAAAGCAACATATTTAACGTTTTGTCGTTATTTAAGAAATGTGTGTAATTATCTATGTTTTTCTGTTTAACGTTATGCCAATTAATATTATGATACGTATTGTTTGAACGAGATATATTTTCAACTTCGCATTCGATTTTGCAAACTATCGGGCGATGGGTCGAAACATTTAAGCAATTATCGTCCATAATTCGGCATGATTTTATCATTTCAATATTTTCTGATTGGATTAGTATGTGATCAATGAGTGTCTCACGGTCACTGTTATATGGTACATTACTAAATTCTGCTCCGGAGCATAACTCGAGGGCATTTACGGCTAGCAAACTATAATTAAGCATCAAACCTACCAGCAGTTTTCCTCGACTATCAAGTTTAAAATCGCGTTGGTTTCGAGAAGCTAATTCTGTATTATAATCTCCCATTAAAAATGTTATACCCTTTGTTTTGTATATGCATAATAAAGTCTCTATTTCGTCTATACAGCTATTATACGTGGCAATAGAGTGGTTTTTACATGGTAAGTATAATTGAAATACAAATATAGAATGTCCTATGGTAGGCTTTATCTGGATGCCTAAAACGTATTTACTGTCAATGTGTAAAGGTGAAACAATGTCATTTAAACGCTTATTCCAGAATATGCATATCCCACCCTTACCAACTCTCCGGTTGCTTGGCAACATGAGATCAGGATCAGATATTGAATGACATGAAAAATTATTGTTAATACAATCAAGAAAATGTAAGTCGTGATTGAATAACCAGTGTTCGGCAATGCCGCAAACATCTATATAATTGTTTTGTAAAAAATCGCTCAAATAACTCGCGCTAGACATTATTCCGGTCGCATTCCATGTAGCAATATTAAGACATATGTTTCTAGAGCCTGACATGATTACTAGTAATCAAGATCACAGTCAGATTCAAGCGCTGCATAACGGTTCGAGTCCGTGTAATTGACCCGGCCCCACTCAGCTCGCGTGTATTTCGACGTTTGTGAGAACCTATTAGAGTTATAACTGTTCGGATTGTCATTAACAAAGTCATTGTGACGAGCTTTATATGAACCATACGAAACCCATGGTTTGCAGGTAACTCCTTCGGGCCAAAAACAGGGATCGTCTGTCACATAACAAGCGTTCTCGTCATCTTCAATATGCACGCGAATAACCACAGAGTTTCCGTATCTAGGTTTCCTAAATATTGTAACCCTGGAAACCTTTGGACCGTGCTTTTCAATATAGCTTTTGATCACGGGTTCAGTAATATTCGACTGAAAGCCTCCTACATAAAACCGTTTAGGACGTCTCACGACATACTTTTGAAAGTCGTCCGCTTCATCCGCGTATGACCTCGCCGTATCAACATCGGGGTTGCCACTACTAAATATGTGGTTAACACCAGTGGACGTGGCCATTTCTCGGTTTATCATGCCGAAATTGACTTCTCTTAAAGTACGTCCGCGTTTTTTATGTTTATGTCCATATTGTTTTTTTGGTTCGCGCGACTTTGTATTAACAATGGTGGGGATTACTAGATTACCAAATAATTGGTCATTCTCATGATCGCTCGTGGCGGTATCATTACCATTGAACTGGTTATTTACAACGGCTGAATAAAGCTCCGTTTGTTGTGGCGGATGTGATTCTGCAATTAATATGTCCTCATACACAGAAGCAGACTGCAAAACTGTATCGCCCGTATTGGGCACTGGGATTGGTACACTAGTTTGGGTAGAGGGTATGAGTGTGGGAGGGGTTATTGGGGTGTTTGTATTGCACTCTTGTGTCTGAGTATGAGGAACCGGTATAGCATGACTGTTGGAGCCAGCACTCACTTGTGATTTAAAGTCATTAAACACACTTTTGAGATTTATAACATTGTTTTGCAATAACAGTAAATGTTCGGAGTGGTTTAACAAATCCAGCTTCATGTCCCTCAAAGCAGTTGGGAAAACGGTGTCAGTTTTTATACCGTCCACACTTTTTTGTAGGTCATCTATGGAGCCTTGCATCAGCTTAAAGTCATTGTTGCGTATATTTTCAGTAGCTGCGTTTCGTTGCTTAATAAGCAACATATCGGCTTGGAGGCTAATGACAGTTTCTTTGAGTATTTTAAGCTCAGCTTCGCATTCACATTTATTACTAGAGTGACATGGTGAATGGGTTTTTATTGTTTGTCGGGTCACAGAGCTGAGACGGCTTGGTTTTCTGGAACTTATCATTTCCTTAACACACGCTACATCACCACCGTCGATAACAGCCAGAAGCGTGTGTATGTCGGTGGCTAACTTCGTCGCGGCCGAGTCTCCTTGACGTGTGACTCGACGTTTTAGCTCACAATTGACGTCGAACGGAAAATCGTCTGAATCTCTGATGACGTCAAAAAGCATGATTCGGGATTTATCTAGATTAGACTCGCACTGATGGTAGTCCATGAGTAGGCGGTCAATAAATAGCGTACTCGGGAAATCTCGCACAAGTTGAATAAGGCGATGGTATTCTGTGAGATCCGCACTTGCGTCTTGGTCAAATGGGCTGGGATCAATCAGTGTCTGATTGGTATTTGTGGCCATTGGAGACACGGTCATACTTGATGGGCAATCAACTTGGTGATCAATTACAGATGTAACGGGCACTTTGACCTCTGTGTTTTCACTTATAGCCACAGGCTCAAACTCGGTGTACAGATTTTCCGTCATAATTGGTGGCTTTAATAGTAACTATATATAAACCATATATGATGACCGTTATATTATCGAAGGTGAAAACATCTCACTCGATTTTTAGATTTTCATTTTTTTTTTTTTTCAAACAAAGGAAATGAGTTTTTGAACGAAAATACAACTTTCCCCAAAACCTTTGGTGTTTTTTCTTTCACATATAGTTTATAAAAGACTTATCTGCATTGTGTTGTTGTTTAATATAACATCCAAAAGTTGTATCCATTTATTATCAGATAAAACACATTTTTGTCAGAGCAAAATTTAAACGTCCATTCCTTTTCACGCATGCGCATTGTTCGTAGCACATGTAATAATCAATGTGTATTTAAACACAGGTAACGTTATCCTCTAGTGTTATTGATCATAGCAGCTTTATACACAGTGCAGTCACCCTAAGGGCCCATGGACAAAAGGGACCCGACAAAAGGGACCACATGTGGGGACAAAAGGGACCACATTATGGGACACAAGGGACCATTCAAAAATTAGTTAAAAATATGTAGATTTGCATTGATAATAGTTGTGTATGGCAATGGTAAATATCATAATTTGATTATTTAAATGATAATTTAAAGGATAACTTGATCTCATTTGATGGCCATTTACGCATGATAAGTTGAAATGTTCATTCTTTTTCCAGAATTTAAGTTTTAATTAATTAAAATTAATTATTCATAATATTAGATCTTGTACTAGTTAAACATGATGGAGTCCTACTGTCATATGTTAATATTCATTGTATTCACTTCCGACAGGGAGAGCAACTCTCCCATACATTTTTATTCTGTGTGTCGAAATATTGGCTGTACTGGTCAGGACAAATAAAGATATAAAAGGAGTTAAAGTAGGAGATACTGAATATGTAATTTCTCAATATGCCGACGATACCTCCCTTATATTAGACGGCACCGAAAAATCCCTTAAACATGCTCTAATGGTTTTAAAATTCTATGGTGATATTTCAGGTCTTAATGTTAATGTTGATAAAACCAGAGTTATATGGTTTTGGAAAAATAAAGGTTCTAATGTAAAGTTATGTACAGACACGGACCTTAATTGGGATCAGGGGGAATTTGTGATCCTAGGAATTATTATGTCAACACATTTGAGGAATGTGGTTGCATTAAATTATGACAGAAAAATAAACGAAATTAAATCATTATTACTGTCCTGGTCAAAAAGAATACTCACACCCTTTGGAAAAATCACTGTTATAAAAAGCTTAGCTTTACCAAAGTTAAATCATTTAATTTCATCATTACCTAATCCACCTGAAGATCAGGTCACACTGTTGCAAAATATGTGTTTTAATTTCCTCTGGAATAATCACCTGGACAAAATAAAGAGATCTGTTGTAACTCAGGATTATGATTGTGGTGGACTTAGAATGATCAATATTAAACAGTTCATATATTCTCTGAAATTAACGTGGATAAGAAGACTTTTGATTGGGAATAAAAAATGTATGGAAGTTCATAAACATATGTACCCATTCACCATCAATATGCTATTTTTCGGTAACGACTATGTAAAAAATAACTTGCAAAAAATATGCAATCCCTTCTGGAAGGATGTTTACACAAGTCTTAACATCCTATTGGATGTTAAAAACCTATTGTCATGGAAAGAGTTCTTAACACAACCGTTATGGTACAATAATAACATTAGGATTGGAAGATCAAGTGTTTTTTTTATAAAAGATGGTATGATAAAGGTATTTTATTTATTAATGATATAATGGATAACAATGGTAATCTTCTCTCTTTTACCCTATTTATCGAAAAGTTTGCTGTACATTTACATTTTTTAGAATATGAAGGAATGACTGCAGCAATAAGGGGCTACCTTCAGAAACAAAATTTTGCTCATCTTGCTATTAAGTTAGAAAATCCAATTTGCCCATCAATAGTGTCCCTAATAACAAGCGCACCGAAAGGCTGTCGTCCCATTTATGATATACTTATTAAATCAAATGTACATCCAACATCTATAGCCAAATGGGGAAAATATGGTATAAATATAGACAGAGATTGGAATGACTTATTCAAAATACCTTTTAAATGTACAAAAGATACTCGATTACAATGGTTTCAAGAAAAAATAAACCACAGAATTACTGCTACAAACATCATTTTGACAAAAATGAAGATAAAAAACGATAACTCCTGTAGCTTTTGCACAGAGTCTCCAGAAACCATTACACATTTATTTTGGGAATGTAAATATACCAAAACTTTTTGGAATATTTTTAAGATTACTTGCAATGATAACATTATAATAATCCAACTGGAAAGGACTACAAAAGATATAATTTTTGGGTGTAAAGTGAATATGACAATGTTCTAAATAAACTAATTTTACATGCAAAATATTGTTGGGAAAAGTGTTATATTTTTTATATATAACTCGTTGTGTCCTCAAAGTTGGAAGTTTAAATCACACATGAATCCACTGTTTGGTTACACATTTTTATTTTCTACGTTTATAACACTATTTCTATTATAAAAATCAATGATAATTTCAAACACAATTTTAACAATGATAATGAAGAATAATAAAATCAAATCTAAGTCCTAAATAACATCCAAAATCCTAACTAAAAACTCCCTAAAAACTGACTCAATGCATGCTTGCGGCCCTTTTTATAGGGCTTTAATCTTATGAATATTAATGAGTTAGCATGTAGGCCATTGCTAAGCTTTAACCTTGATGCTGCATCCCAGTGAACTTCTGCCATTAACAGTCATAAATCATTTAGCAGGCATTTGTGCTATGACAGTCATAACCTATTTAGCAGGTATGCCACGCCTGTGCTATGTAAATGATACTAAGCAAGCACCGAGGAACCTATATCTGATACATTGAATACACAACTAATCAAACTAATACAGTATCTAATCAAACTAATACAGTATGTAAAACTCATAACACAAATCATAACACACTCCCACCACTGCAATGAGTGAGTGAGTGGTAGTTTTTCTTTACCCTCGCCCTATGGCACTAGGCCTTTTGGCGAGCTTTTCGTCAGATGATTAGAGTTGGATGGGTCTAGGAGTTGGGACGTCGTCCAAGCAGGTTTACTGTAGAACAGCAGCAGTAGATGGTTAGTGAAGAAGTCCAACGTTGATAGCCAGAAGTTGAAGATTAAATCCAAGTAGATTAGAAATTCCGTTGAAGATTTTGGCCAATCGGATTGCCTGCAGAATTGTGACTAGGTCAATCCGATTGCCGGCTCGAAAAGATGATTTGAAGCTCTTGACCAATCAGGACGCAGATGATTTGTAGCCCATCTAGTAGGTCAATCCTGTTGATTGAGGATCCCGTGATTGTTGTCCCGTGATGTTTACGTCCTAGAACATAACCCAAAATGGTGAACGACCCCCGGAAAGTTCCCCAACTTTTGCGGAGGTGATGTTACGGCGTCCTCCATTCTGTGTATGCTCCATGGTCTCCTCCGCCATATAAGCCGTCGTCTACTGGGTTATCAGTGATACAGCTGATACAGTTACACCAGCACACGACAGGTGTAGATCTCGTAGGTTGATTGTATCCGTGGTGGTTACGTCTCGGCAGATTACAAAAAACGGCCCTGAGAAGGGCCACGGTATCACCCTAGTGTGGGGTGTATACCATATCAGAACGTGTTGATACGCTTTCAACGTTCGGCTCGATGGGAAAGAAATTAATAGAAACAATCCACTGGGCCCGACGTTGATGGTGGTCGATGATGGTCGTCACGTTCCGGATCCCCCTGCAGGACGCGTCGACATCGCTTGAAGAAACTTAGTGCTGATGACAACTAAAACACTCCGTCGTAGATGGACACGTCCTGCTGGTTCGGTGGTATGAACGGGAATCATGAACCACTGCAATATGCTCCACCGTGAGCTTTATTAGGGTAAATGTACTCAAATAATGAATGAAATGTAGTGGCACGTGTCGGCTAATTTACAGGGTCATTGCAATCTTGGCCATACAGCACATAATTATTATGTTCCAATGAAATTCCAATTAAAGATCATGCCTGTCAGATAAAACCAATTTACATGCTGCTGATAAGCAGATCACATTTCAAAACAGAATTAATGCACATCCAGTACCAAGGAAGAAGATTTGAGTAAAGTGCTTCAAGGCATCTTAGCAGCATGCTGACCTGAGTTTACGGTCAAAGCAGCTCTAATAGGATCCTAAACGATGCAAATGCATTTCAGTTTAGTGCAAGACAGATGAATAATTTTAAACCAGCATAAATGGTATGAAACTGAACAAAACCCTGGCAAAGGAATTGATAGAAAACAAAATTAAAAATATATGTATATATATATGGTTAACTATTCTGAATATAACAAACATACCGTATTGCTAATCCATTTTGGATGAATTTAGTTTATATTGACAACTTAGCACCCCATGAAGAACAACCACGTAGCAGAACCTAACAACTAGTGTTTGTTTTGTTGTAAAACATATCATCATTTGTGATGAATTCATTGTCTTGCAGAATTTTTTATAAACAGACAAATATAGCACTTTTTCTTAACTCTAATTTTCATCAAACACATAGGACCACTAAATACTAAATATGATAACTGCCCATTAATCTGAAATGCTAGAATGCTTCAATTCTACTTGAAATTGTGGAGTTAATCCAGAATTAGACAGTTGTAAGAGCTAATTAATTTTAATTCACATTACTATTAAATTTAACTAAGGTATGAAGAACAATGCAAATATTAACATGACGATAAAAAAAATAAAAATTGTTTAAAATATTTGTGTTAAGGTAAGCTAATGACATCTTCATAAAAAAACAAAAAACAACATCTCATCAAAATACATTATGCACTAGTTCAATTATTTTCAACACATTAATTTAAATTAGTAATGTTTATTTGTTTACTGTCCTAGTTCATTCTTCTCAACTCATCAGTTATCAAACTTAAACTATTTCCAGTTGACTATCATACATATTGTCCTATACATCTGCATCACTAAATGTACAGTGGCATAACTATTTACTTTCAATAATCAGTAATTAAAAGTAACTAGTCCAATGTTAATTATAGTAAAGCTAAATGCTTCATGATAGAACTATTGCCATCGTCTTGTGATGTTTCAAAAGAAAGGAGTGAACGTAAACGATTACATTTAAAAATGAGTATATGAAAGAATAAAATAAAATACATTACTATTCTAATGCATAAACATCAATGTTTTATATAAACGTTCATATCTTCAATTGTCTATGTTCCACCAAGTGTCAATATTGTGTCACGACAACGTCACAGCTTGATACACTACTGCAAGAGAGTTGCTCGAACGAAAGTTAATGCTGCGGCTACATTTCCACTATCATTTGCACGGGCAAAAGTTAATATTGATAATCTCCACCAGAAACTGTCCTATATCCCGTCTTTCGTGCACAACCAGTATAGGAATCGTGTCGTCGCTACGTCTAACCTCAACCACCAGAGAGTGGCAGAGACCTGTCCCATGCTGTATTGAACCCCTGGGTGGCACAGGAGTTCTGTTGTAGGACAATTCCAACGCAGAACCCACTCTTGGGTAACACAAGAGTAATGCAGAAAGTTCCTGGGTAACACAGGAGTTCTGTTGTAGGACAATTCCAACGCAGAACCTACTCTTGGGTAACACAAGAGTAATGCAGAAAGTTCCTGGGTAACACAGAAGTGCTGTTGTAGGACAATTTCAACGCAGAACCCACTCTTGGGTAACACAAGAGTAATGCAGAAAGTTCCTGGGTAACACAGGAGTGCTGTTGTAGGACAATTCCAACGCATAACCTACTCTTGGGTAACACAAGAGTAATGCAGGAAGCCTTCCAGCGTTGTAATGAACCCTTGGGTGACACAGGAGTTCTGTTGCAGGAACCGTCCAACGTAGAACCTACTCTTGGGTAACACAAGATTAATGCAGAAAGTTCCTGGGTAACACAGGAGTGCTGTTGTAGGACAATTCCAACGCAGAACCTACTCTTGGGTAACACAAGAGTAATGCAGAAAGTTCCCGGGTAACACAGGAGTGCTGTTGTAGGACAATTCCAACGCAGAACCTACTCTTGGGTAAAACAAGAGTAATGCAGGAAGCCTTCTAGCGTTGTAATGAACCCTTGGGTGACACAGGAGTTCTGTTCAGGAACCGTCCAACGTAGAACCCCGTGAAATGCCATGGTTATAATTCGATACAGAGAAATTGGAATGATTCAAAATGCACCAATTCCGTTTTAAGTAATTCCATAGTCGAATAATCATGGTAAATCCGTTTAATAATTCCATATTCGAATAATCACGTTCCTTGGGAGAATGATATTGATAAAAAAAAAAAGAAGAAAAAAAGACAACTTTTCCAGACAATGGAATATCCGTTTTCTATTAAGAAACAGATGATGCGTGCGCCGTTGCTCCGCCTCATTTGTAAAGTGAAGTTTATTAAAACTTGTTGTTGTTTTTTCCAACAGAAAGTATCAAGCGAATGCAAATGTATGTGTTTAATAGTTATTAACCATTAGTGTTATTTCTATATAACAAGGCACTCTTTAAATTGTTAAACATAAAAATTATCGTCGTGATTTATTAATCAATTATATATCAGAAAGTGCAGAGTAATCAACTTTTTGGAAGGGACTCTTCCGAATGTGATGTCGTGTACGTGATCCAAATGTCGCGTGGTATTGCCACAATACTTTTAAAAAATAAATAAAGACAAGGCATGGTCACTGTATTCAAACATAAATTGTTTCGTTTTTGGGGAACAAGGGGACCTTTGCCTTTTGTCTTTAAACTCTTCTTAACTATATCTATATGACAATTCCATGTTTACCTTATAGTACTCAAGACAGTTGCTTCAATACAAAACATGTATATGTCATATTTATAGCATAATTGTTCGAGTATATGCGATGTATACTGCTTCTCGAGGGCCGCAGGCCCGAGTGTGCAGTATAAATCGTATACGAGAAAATTGTTTGTACCAGAGCCATTTATCCAACATGTGCAAGAAGTTTTAGGGCGTTGCAGTTTTCAGTAAAAACACAGACCTAATAACAAATAGATTGGATACTATGAAAATTGTGGCACAGTTCGAAAATTTCACAAAATATTTTTCAACTTTAAACACACATATCATGAAGAGTTTTATATATACAAGTTTCATTCAAGCCAAATACCATCACAAATTTAATTTCTTTCCAATGACAGTATTTGGTTTTCTCTTACATGGAGAGAAAAAAGGAGTTTGATGGAAACTTTGACTATGTCAAAACATTGATTTTTAAGAGAAAAGCGAAAAATTATGACATTTTAAACTTTAAACATTTTTTTATACAATTTCTTATTTTGGAAATAAACATAAATTATTATAATATCATTTTGCTATTCACTATGAATCTTTTGGATGTATTCTCATCAAAATCGGTGAATAACTGAGAGAGAAAGAAAAGTTAAGG
The DNA here is from genome assembly GCA_037043455.1 of Cyrtodaria siliqua. Lineage (NCBI taxonomy): Eukaryota > Metazoa > Mollusca > Bivalvia > Adapedonta > Hiatellidae > Cyrtodaria > Cyrtodaria siliqua. Next base: position 7,457 of record JAWPHD010022479.1, on the reverse strand, counting down.
TGCCACGTGATATTTTGGTTACTTCATTGGTTAAGATATGTTTATTAATATGTCTGTGGTAAAAATAAAGCTCGATCCAAATGTTATGCTTTAAAATAAGAGGCAAATTTTGATGTTCAGAATTTATAAAAAATAAATAAGCAGTTAAATTTATTTTCTATAATTGTGTGGTATTCAGAAGTTTGATATATAAAGTGTCAGTTAATTTATTTAACAAAGAAACTGCTTATAGTATATTTTGGTTAAAATCCTAATTAATGTTTTTTCTTTTGATTTCTTTGAGGTGACATAAATTTCTCTTAGGCTTAATTTTAGCTTGCTTCCTGCTATGATAACTGACAATTAATCAGTTTAACAAAAGAAGTGCAATCAAGATAAGTTCACAGGAAAGCCTAGTTTATTATTTAATTGTTAGTTGTAGACACTTATACAACCTAGAATAAACTTAATATCCTGTATGAACAATAAAGCTGTTCACGCTATTTTCATCAACATGGGCTACACTTTCACAACCCCACCTACCTGATAGGTTTTGTAACATGTATTTTTATTTGTCGAAGTTGTGTCGACAAAAGTCGTTTTAAAGATCTATTCCAAGTTGAAGACAGAACATTAGTTTTAAGGTTTGAGGAGTAGATAATTAGTTTTAAGTTTTTAAGACAGAGGAATACCTCGTGCGTTTGGATATCCATTTGAAGATTATTGAATAAGTTAATGTTTGGTGATTCCAATATTGTGACAATTTGTTAAAGTGATATCAGGTTTTCCAGTGAAGTATTTACATTAAATACATGGACGTTAGAATATTAATTTAGAAGATTATGTTTGGTGATTCCAACATTTGTGATTATATGTTTAAGTGATATTTGGTTTTCCATTTAGCATTGAATAAGTGAACATACATTGAATAAGTGAACACTATATTTGTTATCGTTTTAAATACATGTACATATACTTAGAGGAACATTAAAATACAATACAGTGACAATTCGAACAACTCTTCATTTATTTTATACGTCACACATTGAGCGGGCCCACAACAGCCGCATAATACAATCAAAAAATAGCATTATCACGCGGCATGAGCATGACCCATGTTTTGATTATTGCAGCCAATCGCCTTAATAGTATCGGGCAAATGCAATGTCAAGGAGTGTTTTCTTTTTTGGTAATGGTTTAGTCGTTTTGATTGACAGGTTGTGTGTAAATTACAACTGCGAATATTTCATTTATAGCACGGCTGAAATATATCGGCATTTATAGCACGGTTTAGGCTCAGACCTTCAGGTTTATGAACATTATATTATAAGCAAGAACAAAGGAAAACCATTAGACCTATGGTACAATAGTTAGTTTCATATTGAACTCCATCTGGTATATGCAGTCCCGGAAATCTAAAGAGTCCAACAAATCCATATTCCGTATTTGCACTATGGGAAGATGACTCTAACAGTTAACCTCAATGCGTCATTCACGATTTTTCGAAAGATTGTATTTTAGTTGAATTAAATTGAAACAGTACTGTTTTGATACCGTACATGTAGTTTTAAGTTATATTTTTACTCAGTTAATCAACATTGCAAACAATATTGTATTTGTTTTGTTCACGGAAATATCAAATTGGAATTACAATGGGCAATGTTTGGTTGGATTATAGAGATATGAAATAAAGAGGTCATCTCACAGTGTTGAGTACAATATGGAGTTTGTCTGTATATAACATAATTTTATTCAGCATTAAACCACAGTACAATAGTTTATAGCCTACATATAAATCTGAAAATACAAAAGTCTGTCTCTCCCTTTCATGGTGACTTCATCAACATCAATATATAATACGTTTTACTTGGAGGAAAGTAAATATGTATGTTTTATATTAACAACGCTTCTTTTTATATATTGGCAATTACAACATATCGTCATAAATTCAAGTATATTAAATAGCATTAGCCATAAATGTGTATATCACTCACACTCAAATATATCTTTCGTGATACATGCATATGTACATTAATTATTTTGAATGCGTTTTTTAAAGGCATAATATAAATGTTTACTTAATTGTTCCAAATTATTTTTAGATTGCTTTGACATAAGAGTCTAATTTATTAAGTGTTGGCCATCTGCAGAAATATCTAGGCAGAAATCTTGTTCTTAGACTAGTTCAGAGTAAAACGGGCACACAAGCAGAAAATGGTACTCGTCTCAATAACTCGCATATTGCAAATATAATTCAGTATTGTACTCAACAGAGTTAAATAACCTCCTATTACTATAAGGCAAGAAACTTTCCCTGACCTCTTCAGTCGGATGGGGACGTGAATCGGGCAGTCCCGTTTATCAGAGTCTATCCTCCGAGCACGTCAAAGAACCGTAGGAATGTATTTGATAGTTTTGAAGTTGTACACGGCTCCCAATTTCCGGTGTTCCCTCCCGTTATTTCTGGGGCGGTTCGAAATAGCCAAAATAATGTGTTGATGAGCCACGATCATCATGGCCAACACAGGGTATGATGAGAGATCAGCATGGTCAACACAGGGTATGATGCGCCACGACCATCATGGCCGACACAGGGTATGATGCGCCACGATCACCATGGCCAACACAGGGTATGATGCGCCACGATCACCATGGCCAACACAGGCTAGATGAGAGATCATCATGGCCAACACAGGCTATGATGAGCCACGATCATCATGGCCAACACAGAGTATGATTAGAGATCATCATGGCCAACACAGGGTAGGATGAGAGATCATCATGGCCAAGACAGGGTAGGATGAGAGATCCTAATGGCCAACACAGGGTATGATGAGAGATCATCATTATGATGAGAGATCATCATTATGAGAGATCAACATGGACAACACAGGGTAGGATGAGATATCATCATGGCCAACACAGGGTATGATGAGAGAATCAGCATGGCCAACACAGGGTATGATGAGAGATCATCATGGCCGACACAGGGTATGATGCGCCACGATCACCATGGCCAACACAGGGTATGATGCGCCACGATCACCATGGCCAACACAGGCTATGATGTGCCACGAGCATCATGGCCAACACAGAGTATGATGAGAGATCATCATGGCTAACACAGGGTAGGATGAGAGATCATTATGGCCAAGACAGGATAGGATGCGAGATCATAATGGCCAACACAGGGTATGATGAGAGATCATCATTATGAGAGATCAACATGGACAACACAGGGTAGGATGAGATATCATCATGGCCAACACAGGGTATGATGATAGAATCAGCATGGCCAACACAGGGTATGATGAGAGATCATCATGGCCAACACAGGGTATGATGAGCCACGATCAACAAGGCCATCACATGCTATGATGAGAGATCATCATGGCCAACACAGGGTAGTATGAGAGACCATCATGGCCAACACAAGGTATGATGAGTCACAATCATCAAGGCCAACACAGGGTATGATGAGAGATCACCAAGGCCAACACATGGTATGATGAGAGATCAGCATGGCCAACACAGGGTATGATGAGCCACGATCATCATGGCCAACACAGGGTATGATGAGAGATCATCAAGGCCAACACAGGGTATGATGAGAGATCATCATGGCCAACACAGGGTATGATGAGACACGATCATCATGGCCAACACAGGGTATGATGAACCAAGATGATCAAGGCCAACACAGGCTATGATGAGCCAAGATCATCATGGCCAACGCAGGGTATGATGCGCCACGATCACCATGGCCAACACAGGGATGATGAGAGATCATCATGGCCAACACAGGGTATGATGAGAGATCAGCATGGCCAACACAGGGTATGTTGAGAGATCATCATGGCCAACACAGGGTATGATGAGAGATCAGCATGGCCAACACAGGGTATGTTGAGAGATCATCATGGCCAACACAGGGTATGATGAGTCACGATCGTCATGGCCAACACAGGGTATGATGAGAGAGCATCATGGCCAACACAGGCTAGATGAGAGATCATCATGGCCAACACAGGCTATGATGACAGATCATCATGACCAACACAGGGTATGTTGAGAGATCATCATGGCCAACACAGGGTATGATGAGTCACGATCATCATGGCCAACACAGGGTATGATGAGAGATCATCATGGCCAACACAGGCTAGATGAGAGATCATCATGGCCAACACAGGGTAGTATGAGAGACCATCATGGCCAACACAGGGTATGATGAGTCACAATCATCAAGGCCAACACAGGGTATGATGAGAGATCATCATGGCCAACACAGGGTATGATGAGAGATCATCATGGCCAACAGAGGCTAGATGAGAGATCATCATGGCCAACACAGGCTATGATGAGCCACTATCATCATGGCCAACACAGAGTATGATGAACCACGATCATCAAGGCCAACACAGGGTAGGATGAGAGATCGTCATGGCCAACACAGGGTATGATGAGAGATCATCATGGCCAACACATGGTATGATGAGAGATCATCATGGCCAACACAGGGTATGATGAGCCACTATCATCATGGCCAACATAGGGTATGATGAGCCACGATCATCATGTCCAACACAGGGTATGATGAGCCACGATCATCATGGCCAACACAGGGTAGGATGATAGATCAGCATGGCCAACACCAGGTTATGATGAGCCACGATCATCATGGCCAACACAGAGTATGATGAGCCACGATCATCATGGCCCACACAGGGTATGATGAGAGATCATCATGGCCAATTCACAGGATATGATGAGAGATCATATTGATCAACACAGGGTATGATGAGAGATCATCATGACCAACACAGGGTATGTTGAGAGATCATCATGGCCAACACAGGGTATGATGAGTCACGATCATCATGGCCAACACAGGGTATGATGAGAGATCATCATGGCCAACACAGGCTAGATGAGAGATCATCATGGCCAACACAGGCTATGATGAGCCACGATCATCATGGCCAACACAGAGTATGATGAACCACGATCATCATGGCCAACACAGGTATGATGAGAGATCATCATGGCCAACACAGGCTAGATGAGAGATCATCATGGCCAACACAGGCTATGATGAGCCACGATCATCAAGGCCAACACAGGGTAGGATGAGAGATCGTCATGGCCAACACAGGGTATGATGAGAGATCATCATGTCCAACACAGAGTATGATGACAGATCATCATGGCCAACACATGGTATGATGAGAGATCATCATGGCCAACACAGAGTATGATGAGCCACTATCATCATGGCCAACATAGGGTATGATGAGCCACGATCATCATGTCCAACACAAGGTAGATGAGTCACGATCATCAGCGCCAACAAGGGTATGAGAGATCATCATGGCCAACACAGGGTAGGATGAGAGATCATCATGGCCAACACAGGTATGATGAGACACGATCATCATGGCCAACATAGAGTATGATGAGCCACGATCATCATGCCCACACAGGGTATGATGAGAGATCATCATGGCCAACACAGGATATGATGAGAGATCATATTGATCAACACAGGGTATGATGAGTCACGCTCATCATGGCCAACACAGAGTGTGATGAGCCACGATCATCATGACCAACACAGGCTATGATGAGTCACGATCATCATGGCAACACTGGGTGTGATGAGAGATCATCATGGCCAACACAGGGGTATAATGAGCCAAGATCATCATGGCCAACAAAGGGTATAATGCGCCACGAACATCATGGCGAACACAGGGTATGATGAGAGATCATCATGGCCAACGCAGGGTATGATGCGCCACGATCATCATGGCCAACACAGGGTATGATGAGCCACGATCATCATGGCCAACACATGGTAGGATGAGAGATCAGCATGGCCAAAACAGGGTATGATGAGAGATCATCATGGCCAACACAGGGTATGATGCGCCACGATCATCATGGCCAACACAGGGTATAATCAGCCACGATCATCATGGCCAACACAGAGTATGATGCGCCACGATCATCATGGCAACACAGGGTATGATGAGCCACGATCATCATGGCCAACACAGGGTAGGATGATAGATCAGCATGGCCCACACAGGGTATGATGGGAGATCATCATGGCCAACACAGGATTTGATGAGAGATCATACCCTGTGTTGGCCATGATGATCTCTCATCATATTCTGTGTTGGGCCATGATGATCACTCATCATACCCTGTGTGGGCCATGATGATCATGGCTCATCATACTCTGTGTTGGCCATGATGATCGTGGCTCATCATACCCTGTGTTGGCCATGATGACTGCGTGTGATTAGGGATATATACAGTAAGGTTAAGTCATGCGTAAAGCAGTGTAATAGTTATTCTGACTACTTTGAATATGCGGTTGGTTTACGTCAAGGAGAAGTGATTTCCCCGATCTTGGTATCTTTGTTTATGGAAGATTAGAAATGATGGTAATTCTGGTTTGATAATTGATGAAATAGTTTGATACTTCTTTTATCTTGTTGATGATATGGCCGTCGTTGGGAGGTCGGTAGAGGAGTTACAAAATAGCTTAAACCTTTTGTATATGTACTGTAACACTTGGGGTCTGGAGGTTAATACCGAAAAAACAAAAATTATGGTGTGTAGAACTAGAGGTCCAATACATAACGATGAGAAATGGAAATATAACGGGGTTTTAATAGATGTGGTGGACGACTTCAATTATTTGGGTACAATTTTTAATTACATTAAAAGCTATAATTGCTTTATTATATAATTGTAAGAAAATAAAGTAAAACCTAAACTTTTATGTCAATTGTTCGATTCTTCTGTTGGATCTATTTTAGGATATAGTTCGGAGATATGGGGTTTTAATAAGTTTAAGGAAATTGAAAGAATACATTTGAAATTTTGAAGAGAACATTATGGGTAAAATCAAATCACTAGTTCTAGTGGGTGTATATGGGAAATGGGTAGATACCCTCTTTATATACGCGATATGTGCGTATAATAAGTATTGGTGTAAAGTTGCAAATAGTGATTATATTCTAGTTAAAAACAGTGTATACCCAAGGTGTAAATTATTGTGAGAGAGGCTATAAAATTGGGTTGCAAAGTGTTAAAAATCGTTTACATAGTCGTGGACTTGGATATGCTTTTTATAATGTAGTCCAGTTAAATGTAAAATCAATTCTAAATGTTTTTAAGAAAGAGTATTGACAATTTTTATTCAACAGTGGCATGTATCAATTGATAATAGTCCAGTGTTTAGACTCATATAAATGTTCTAAGAATAATTTTGAGTACGAAACTTATTTAGATATGTTGCCTTACTCATTGAGATGTATTTTTTCTAAAATTAAGTTTTCATCTCATCCTCTTAGGATTCAGACGGGCAGATTTGCTCCAAACAGGTTAGCACGAAATGAATGAATGTGTCTATAAATGTGATTCTGGGGATATAGAAGACGAGTATCATTTCATATGTATTTGTA
>JAWPHD010022478.1:0-24964 GCA_037043455.1 Cyrtodaria siliqua | reverse complement strand
AAATCTGGTAAGGGGTTCAAGAAAAGTAGATCAGACAAAGTTTGTGTACTAAAACCTTTAAAGGCTCATAATTCTGCCAAAAAAAAATCATTTAACCAGAATACGGCAATGATTTGCACAACTAGACATGAAATTGATCATCCCTAAAAAGCTTCGTTTAAATCCGGCCAGGGGTTCAGGAGAACTAGTCAGAACAAAATTTGTGTATTAAAACCTTTAAAGGGACACACGGCAATCTTGAAATATTTGAAATGGCTGTCTTGATTTATATATGCAGTATCATTTTTACTTTTACCCTGGTGACATTTACATCAATAAAGTATTCACTATTTCGTCTTATTTATGCTATTAGTTTTAATATATTACTGGTGCAATAATAAAAAAAAGTCCTATATAAGTCTATGTAAAAGTGTGACCCTCGGGGCGCGGACAAATTTGACCCCACGGTCACCATTTGAACAAATTTAGTAGACGACCATAAGCTGATGCTACATGTAATAAATGAGAGCTCTGTACCATGTGGTTCCAGAGAAGAAGATTTTTTTCAATTTCTCCCTATACAAGCCTATGTAAAACTGTGACCCTCGGGGTGGGGCCAAATGTGACCCCTGGGTCACTATTTGAACAAACTTGGTAGAGGACCATAAGATTATAACAAATGCAAAATATTAAACCTCTGACTTTTGCAGTTCCAGAGATTTTTTAAAGTTTTTCCCTATACAAGCCTATGTAAACTGTGATCACCGGGGTCACCATTTGAACAAAATTGGTAGAGGACCATAAGCTTATAGCAAATGCTAGATGGTACTACATACCAAATATGAAAGCTATAGTCCTTGTTTGTGACATATAGATTTTTCAAGTATTGCTTACATAACTGTATGTTAACATGTGACCCCCAGGGTAAGGCTCCCGATGAACAGGGCAGAATTGTCACAGGTCCATCACATGCTGCAAAGCAATAAATGCTCTAGGGCTAGGCATTTTAGTTTTTGAAAAGATTGTTCAAGTTTACTCCATCCACTACCGTGCTCTGGTGAGCTGAATAGGGGTCAAAATGGTGGCCTCTGGAATGCCCACAAGCAAATTCCAATATTGACCTAGTGACATAGTTTTTTGATCCCATGTGACCCATTTTGAAACTTGATCAAGATATAATTCAGATAAACAATCTGAGAAAGTTTCATCAAGATCTGGTCAAAAATATGGCGTCTAGAGTGTACACAAGGTTTTTCAAGTATTTGACCTAGTGACCTAGTTTTTGACCCCATGGGACCCATTTTCGAACTTGACCAAAATATAATTAAGACAACATGTCGACATAGTTTCATCAAGATCGGGTCAGAAATATGGCCTCTAGAGTGTACACAAGGTTTTATAAGTATTTGACCTAGTGACCTAGTTTTTGACCCTGTGTGACCCATTTTCGAACTTTACCAAGCTATAATTGAGACAAATATTCTGACAAAATTGCATCAAGATCGGGTCAAAAACATGGCCTCTAGAGTGTACACACGTTTTTTCCAAAGTTTGACCTTGTGACCTAGTTTTTAAACCATGTGACCCATTTTTGAACTTGACCAAGATATAATTAAGACAAACATTTTGACAAAGTTTCATCAAGATTGGGTCAGAAATACGCCTTCTAGAGTGTACACAAGGTTTTTCAAGTATTTGACCTAGTGATCTAGTTTTTAACCCCATGTGACCCATTTTCAAACTTGACCAAGATATAATTAAGACAAACATTCTGACAAAGTTGCATCAAGCTCGGGTCAAAAATATGGCCTCTAGAGTGTACACAAGGTTTTTCCAATATTTGACCTAGTGACCTAGTTTTTAACTTCATGTGACCCATTTCCGAACTTGATCAAGATATAATTAAGATAAACAATTTGACAAAGTTTCATTAAGATTGGGTAACAAATATGACCTCTAGAGTGTACACAAGTTTTTTCAAGTATTTGACCTAGTGACCTAGTTTTTGACCCCACATGACCCATTTTTTTAAGATAAACAATTTGACAAAGTTTCATTAAGATTAGGTAACAAATATGACCTCTAGAGTGTACACAAGTTTTTTCAAGTATTTGACCTAGTGACCTAGTTTTTGACCCCACATGACCCATTTTTGAACTTGACCGAATTACAATTAAGACAACATGTCGACAAAGTTTCATCAAGATCGGGTCAGAAATATGGCCTCTAGAGTGTACACAAGGTTTTTCCAGTATTTGACCTAGTGACTTAGTTTTTAATTTCATGTGACCCATTTTCGAACTTGATCAAGATATAATTAAGATAAACAATTTGACAAAGTTTCATCAAGATTGGGTACCAAATATGACCTCTAGAGTGTACAAAAGGTTTTTCAAGTATTTGACCTAGTGACCTAGTTTTTGACCCCACGTGACCCATTTTTGAACTTGACCGAGATTTCATTAAGACAAACATTCTGACAAAGTTTCATCAAGATCAGGTCAAAAATATGGCCTCTAGAGTGTACACACGGTTTTTCCAAAGTTTGACCTAGTGACCTAGTTTTTAACACCATGTGACCCATTTTTGAACTTGACCAAGATATAATTAAGACAAACATTTTGACAAAGTTTCATGAAAATTGGGTCAGAAATACGGCTTCTAGAGTGTACACAAGGTTTTTCAAGTATTTGACCTAGTGACCTAGTTTTTAACCCCATGTGACCCATTTTCAAACTTGACCAAGATATAATTAAGACAAACATTCTGACAAAGTTGCATCAAGCTCGGGTCAAAAATATGGCCTTTAGAGTGTACACAAGGTTTTTCCAATATTTGACCTAGTGACCTAGTTTTTAACCCCACATGACCCATTTTCGAACTTGACCGAGATTTCATTGAAACAAACATTCTGACAAAGTTTCATGATGATTGCATCAGAAATGTGGCCTCTAGAGTGTACACAAGCAAAAGTTAACGGACGGACGGACGACGGACGGACGGACGACGGACGACGGACGACGGAAGACGGACAACACACCATCCCATAAGCTCTGCTGGCCCTTGGCCAGTAGAGCTAAAAATCAGTGTATCAGTTTATGTCTAGGGCAGAGAATCTCTACGGAAAATCGACGGTTCATTTCAAAAATCGTCTTTCCGTTTGTAGACATGTTTTTAGGTCAGAGAAAACGTAAAGCCACGGCTTCATGTTATAGGAGAGCAAATCCCTGAACTTCTGTGATACAACAAGCTTTTCTCAGAAATGAGTCTGCAGTCAATAAAAAATTTCATCCCTATGTATTTCATACTTTCAGTGACAGTTGCCTTTAATACTTCAAGAAAGTATGATCTACTTTATCTCAATAAAATATTGAGAACCTGTCTGTGTTGTCAATCTGTCAGATATGGCGCGGTACTTTGTGTGACGTCACACACCGGAAATCAGCGGAAATAAACCCGAGGCGAATACGGATATTGTATCGGTCAACAGGTGATTTTTTACCTGGCGATAAAAAGCACGGAAAGCGATATATCACCAAAATATGAGTTGCAATGTGTTTATATAGTGTTCAGTAATAAATAGTAACAAGAAACAAGAGGTATAAAAGGGCTCCTTTAAGTTTCATGAAAATCCTTCAAGTAGTTTCGGAGGAGTAGTCGCCACAAGTATTTCCTATATAACTCTATGTAAATAAAGATGGCCGCTGGTGGCTATGTTTGATATCCCAAAAGAACTTTGGTTAGGACCAACTAAATGTCGTGGCAGTCATTTTGGTAAAGGTTCCAAATCAATATCACTTATGTTTTTTGAAAAGTAGTCATCACAAAATCGCATTTTTAAAATCTATCTTTAGACGTTGCGACCATCTTGATTTCCGGCCAACCTAAAATTTTGTCAGGATCAACTGGACATCAAGAGTAACCTTCCTGTGAAGTTACATGAAAATCCGTCGAGTAGCTTCAGAGGAGTATTCGCCACAAGTTTTTCCTATATAACTCTGTAAACAAAGATGGCCACTGGCGGCCATGTTTGACATGGAATCGAAATGAATCTTGGTTAGGACCAAGTACATATCGCACCAGTAATTTTGGTAAAAGTTTCAATTCAATATCACTTACGATTTTTGAAAAGTAGTCTCCACAGAGTCGCATTTTTTAAATCTATTTTTAGCAGTGGCGGCCATCTTGAATTTCCTACCGACCTGAATTTTTTCTAGGATCAACTAGACATCAAGAGCAACATTCAAGTAGATTCAGAGGAATAGTCGCCACAACTTTTTCCTATATAACTATGTAAACAAAGATGGCCGCTGGCGGCCATGTTTGACATCGAATCAAAAAGAATCTTGGTTAGGACCAAGTACATGTCGCACCAGTCATTTTGGTAAAGGTCCCAATTCAATATCACTTACGTTTTTTGAGTAGTCGCTACAGTTGCATTTTTAAAATCTATTTTTAGCAGTGGTGGCCATCTTAAATTTCCTAACAAACTGAAATTTTGCTAGGATGAACTAGACATCAAGAGCAACATTCCAGTCAAATTTCATGAAATTCCATCAAGTAGTTTCAGAGGAGTAGTCGCCACAATTTTGTTCATATAACTTCCTGAAAAGGCCGTTGGCAGCAGCCATGTTTGACATCCAATCAAAATGAACTTTGGTTAGGATCAACTACATGTCGTGCCAGTCATTTTGGTAATGGTTCCAAATCAATATCACTTACAGTTTTTGAGAAGTAGTTGCCACAAAATCACATTTTTAGAATCTATTTTTAGTTGTGGCAGCCGTCTTGAATTTCCGGCTGACCTAAATTTTTGCTAAGAGCAACATTCCCGTGAAGTTTCATGCAAATCCGTCTAATAGTTTCAGAGGAGTAGTCGCCAAAAAAATATTTACAGACAGACGGACAGACAGACTATAAACTTACTTTGAACTGATTGGGAAGGTCTAGCTGATTGAGTGGATACAGTCGAACAAACTTGAAACTCTCTGCCACAACGTAGAACGGCTTGTTCATGGCCTTGGCTGCTATGGCTATTGTGAATGTACCAATCTACAAGATAAAGCAAGGATACCTACAGACCAAAGATTAAACTATGCTTAGTAGCATTGTCCCTCTGCAACGTCTTTAAGAATTAATCATGAGTATACAGTTAAGATATGGGAATCCCAAACAACAGTATGTTTTAGTTGGAACCTCGACAAAGCCTCCGTTCCAATAAAAAGTTATACCTTGTGTTGGAATTGTCGATCTTCATCGGATATGCATGAAATATTCTTATATTATGCTGTGGTAAGTTTAAGTATTTAAGAAATAATTGCAGAAAATATTTGTAGAAGACTTAGGACAGTAATATCTTTTTTGGTACATTTTCAGACAAACCTGATTGTGTCATGAACTTTCAAAACCATATGATTTCTTATAATACATGTGTATTTTATTACTCAATTTATCTCACAACACAGCATAGGAAGGTAATAAAACAATTTTACATTTTCAATAACCAGGGCTTTCCTTAACAGCTGGTAGGCGGGGGATGTACCCTCCTACTTTGGTTAGCAGATCGGCTACTTTCAGCAGCCCCCAAAACAACAACTAAAGGAAGAACTGTAAATCCTTGACCACTTTTCAAACTTTCCATTTTAACTCAAAAACAAACGGGACAGTCCTGATAACTTTAGTTGTTGAGGCACTACTTCTGAAGTTCTGTAAGTTACCAGTTACGTGATGTATAGAATCTCAAAGATTATAAATATATATAAATTAATGAATTTATTTACTAAACTCACCAGCAAAGAAAATATAATGCTTGGCAAGCCATCGCATCATATCTTCTTTGCCATCTTGTTTAATAAATTTAATAAAAGTTAAATTCATCAATATGGCATTGACAAAACCATGTTGCTTACCACTAGTTACAGAGAAGCAGCAGTTAAAGAATTGGCCTGAAAATCGTGGAATAGTAGACACAAGGAGGTATTAATCCTTAACACGTTAAGCACGACTATAATAGCCATTGTGTCCATTGTGTACCCAGGATAATCATGGTAAACTCCCCTTTGTCACATAAATGGAATGGTCTTAATTCAAAGAAAGAACAGTCCATTATATATGTAGCAGGTTAAAGGTTAACAATAAGTGTTAGCAATACTGATCATCTTTGAAGCAGGAAGGATTTTAAACTAACAAGATTAATCCAAACATCATGTGGCAGGTCTCAGCGAAGTTTTATGGCACTGCCATTAGTAGTTCTGAGGAAAGTAAGAATTTGTCCAACAGACTGGTTAAGGAATTTATTCAATTTGTTTCATATGTTTCCATTAAGGATTGAATTCGATATTTCGATCTTTCTACGGGCTATGAAAAACATTAAGCTAATTTAAAGTATGTGAAGCCCGAAATATCGAATTCAATCCTTATATTTACATTATGTTTGTTCTATTGTATCTATTTTTCAGACTTTAATAATGCACAGATGTTGCATTTGTACCTGTAATACAAACTGTTGGAACAGCGACGTTGCCATGGAACAGCGAAGTTGCCAACATTGCATGCTTTTTTATAGCAACTTACGACAGTAAACAGTTACAAACAAAACAAGTTCATCAGCTGAATTAACTGCACATGCTGTTTCAGCTCTGTCCCAAAAGTAAATGTTTTTCAATTGGAAATAAAATGCAACATTAAAGTTTTTTATGTAACGGTTATGCAATGGGAAGGGTTTAAGCTAATGTTGGTAGAACTTGTTACCCGACCCATTTGTCATTATAATATTTTTATTGTATATAAGAGAGGACCTTACATGAGTACTCCTTGATTACTGAATCTATTAAACGAGTTGGCAAAATGATATAATCGAGGCTCTAATCAATCCAATAATGAATGAGAACGAATGTTAGATTCTATTTATCACATAACTCACATATCGACATTTATTGCATTTTGCCCGTCGCTTTAACACACGAAACCGATATAAACCGTGGGAATTGGATCATAGTCATTATCGATTTTTGAAGGCGCATACTAAGCTAATTTGCATACTTATATAACTAGTGGTATATAGAAAATATAGAATGGTGTTATTCCACTCCCACACCATAAGTTATGTGATAAATGTGGATATTATTCTAATATATTATTCTTATTACTATGTGTAAAATTACTGGCAATAAAATATGTTTAAATCATAAAGCAATGTAAATGTAAATATTATGAAATGAACACTCATGTAAGATCCTGCATCAGATTCTGTGGTGAGGACTACAGATTGGCAGCATAATGTCTTATAACTAATGAACACTCATGCAAGATCCTGCATCAGATTCTGTGGTGAGGACTACAGATTGGCAGCATAATGTCTTATACTAATGAACACTCATGCAAGATCCTGCATCAGATTCTGCAGTGGGACCTACAGATGCTTCCAACATGAGTGTCTTATAACTAATGAACACTCATGCAAGATCCTGCATCAGATTCTGTGGTGAGGACTACAGATTGGCAGCATAATGTCTTATAACTAATGAACACTCATGTAAGATCCTGCATCAGATTCTGCCCTGGGGACTACAGATTGGCAGCATAATGTCTTATAACTAATGAACACTCATGCAATATCCTGCAACAGATTCTGCTGTGGGGACAACAGATGCTTCCAACATGAGTGTCTTATAACTAATGAACACTCATGCAAGATCCTGCATCAGATTCTGCCGTGGGGACTACAGATTGGCAGCATAATGCCTTATAACTAATGAACACTCATGTTGGAAGCATGGCGTCTGATGAAAGGTTACCTTATTAATAATGCCTCCACTTTCCACAACACCCTCGGCTCCACACAGTACCATGTCCACCTTCTCCATTATGTATCTGAGTGAAAAACGTTATACAAACATTGGTGCTGATGACGACGATGATGATGACGACGATGACAATGATGATGACGACGATGACGAAATCGAGACCTACAACCTTTTGTAAGAATGATCTTGTATATTGATCTGGTACACTTTCAGGAAATATTATATTTGTAAACTCATTTACAGAAGCTGCGCTAGGTTGGTAAAACCATCTTAGGGGTTTTCCAGGGACATAACTGTTCAGGGTTATGTGTAAACAATAGACAATGGAGTTCGACAACCCTTTACAGATCAATTGGGATACTTACTGTCAGATAACTTGATGGCAGTAAAAGGTATCCATAGTATATAACTGTCAGATAACTTGATGGCAGTAAAAGGTATCCATAGTATATACAAGTATAAAATGTATGACAAATATCCCCCTCCCCTCCCCACCCCCAACACATACACTTTATTGCAGCAACATATTTTTTCTTTATGATCACATTCACTTGATACTGAATCATCAGAAATATATGAAAACAATTCATAGGAAAATTAATGGGTAGTAAAAAGGTCTTCAACATGACTCTGCTTGTATAAACGTGGAAACCGTAAAACTACACATCCGGTAAAAATACATGCATAGAGTACACTGTAAGCAGTCTACACAAAATTAGAATTGATTCCCTGATGCACTATGTTTAATCTGGAGTACAGTAAGGTCAGGGTACGAGTTAAATGGAAGTATTTACATTGGCGATTACTGGTACAAATTGTCAATTCTGGTATAAATTTTATTTTCTCTTTTTTGGCTTAGTTTCTCAGGCTTTCATTTTTTTATATTGGAAAGTTGATTCACATAAAGTTAACAGGAATTCCAACTGAAACTGAAACAGCTGTTTGTTTTTATACTTACATATTTTTAATAAAATGTACTTGTCCGAGCAAAGAATTGCAAGAAAATAGCAACTCGTCCTAACTCAAAATTCACCTGTCAAATTATTTTGATATGCGAAGGAATGCAAATAGACTAGCCTTATCTTATAAGTACATACATACCCAACTGTTGCATCTAGGACCAGAGTTGTGGGTATAACATAGAAAAAGACTAGCCTTATCTTATAAGTACTACCACAGAAATAGACTAGCCTTATCTTTTAAGTACTACCATAGAAATAGACTCGCCATACCTTATAAGAACTAGCACAGAAATAGACTAAACTTATCTTACAAGAAATACCACAGAAAACGACAAGCCTTATCTTATATTAAGTACTACCACAGAAATAAGACTAGCCATATCTTATAAGTAGTACCACAGAAATAGACTAGTATTATCGTACAAGAAATACAACAGAAAGCGACTAACCTTATCCTATAAATACTCACATAACAGCAGCATTTAGGATTAGAGTAGTGGGTATACCAGTGAAATAGACTAGCCTTTTCTTTTAAGTACTACCAGAGAAATAGACTAGCCGTATCTATAAGTACACACATACCCAACTGCAGCATCTAGGACTAGAGTTGTAGGTAGTGCTGTTCCGATTAATCGATTTGATCGAGCATCGGACAGTTAAGCCTTTTTTCCAATTATCGATTATAATTTTTGATGATCGAGTTTACTCGGTTGTTGCAAATATGTACAGGAGTTTACTCAGTTGTTGCAAATATTTACAGGAGAATGAAATAAGTTCTAATTTTGCAACAAGTAATCCTATATCTCAAAAGGGGTATCACAATGTATACTTAAAATAAATGTCTGGTCTGTTTCATTTAATTGCTTCATGACCAGAACGCTTGAAATGTCACTTGAAAAAGGCTTACACTGGTGTCTTATATGGCAGCCATGTTTAATCGATTAATGATTGATCATCAGTCGGTTGAACATTTTGATGATCGATCATGAGTTTTCAACTGATTCCCAACACTAGTTGTAGGTATATCACAGAAACAGACTAGCCCTATATTATAAGCACTACCACAGAAATAGACTAGCCATATCTTATAAGTACTACCACAGAAATAGACAAGCCATATCTTACAAGTATTACCACAGAAATAGACTAGCAGTATCTTATAAGTACAGAAATAGAGTAGCATTATCTTATAAGTACCCAACTGTAGTATCTAGGACCAGAGTTGTGGGTATACCACAGAAATAGACTAGCCTTATCTTACTACAACAGAAATAGATTAGCCATATCTTATAAGTACACACGTACCCAACTGCAGCATCTAGGACTAGAGTTGTGGGTATACCACAGGCCAATAATTCTTCACGAGTCTTCTCTCTGCAAGCATATAAACAATTGAATTGAATTGAATTTTATAGTCGCACCAATAGCTTATATCATATGGTCACTTTCCAGCTTCTACTGGTGCTATAACGGGTAATTTTCGAGCACGGGCGGGCACCTTAGTAGAACCACCAACATTTTGCAAGCCAGCTGGATGGCTTCCTCACATAAATAGTCGTGGTCCCACAGCGGAGACGGGCAAGTGATTTCAAGTCAAGACTCTAACCACTCGGCCATGGACAAAAGGGCCATCAGAAGATGTTTTAAAAATACGACAAAATAACAACAACAAGAGGTCAATGACCTTGAAGTTCTACTGATAGATTTTGATAGCTAGGACAGCATTCCTGTGAAGTTTCATAAAAAAATGTCAAGTAGTTTCAGAGGAGTAGTCGCTACAAGTTGAAGTTTTTACTATATAACTCTAGGTAAACAAAGATGGCCACTGGCAGCCATGTTTAATGTCGAACCAAAATAATTTTCGACAAGGATCAACGTCTTATCATGCTGATCATTTCAGAAAAAGTCCCATATCAATATCACTTACAGTTTTCAAGAAGTAGTCGCTATAAACTTGTTTTTAAAAATCTCTGTTTAGCCGTGGTGGCCATCTTGAATTTCCGGCCGATATGAAATTGTGCTAGGATCAACTGGACATCAAGAGCAACATTCCTGTGAAGTTTCATGAAAATCCGTCTAGTAGTTCAAGGGAGTAGTCGCTACAAATGTTTACTATACAAACTCTATGTAAACAAAGATGGCCACTGGTGCCCAGGTTTAATTTTGATTCAAAATAATTTTTGACAAGGATCAACGTCATGTCATGCTGATCATTTTAGAAAAGTCCCATATCAATATCACTTTTCAAGAAGTAGTCGCTACAAACTTTTTTTTAAAAATCTCTTTTTAGCCATGGTTGCCATCTTGAATTTCCGGCCGACCTAAAAAAATTCTAGGATCAATTAGACATCAAGAGCAACATTCCTATGAAGTTTCATAACAATTTGTCAAGTAGTTTCAGAGGAGTAGTTGCTACAAGTTTTTACTATATAAATCTATGTAAACAAAGATGGCCGCTAGCCATGTTTAAAGTTGCATCGAAATAAATTTCGACAAGGATCAATATCATGTCATGCTGATCATTTTAGAAAATGTCCCATATCAATATCACTTACAGTTTTCAAGAAGTAGTCGCTACAAATTTATTTGATTTAAATCTATTTTTAGCCGTGGCGGCCATTTTGAATTTCCGGCCAGCCTGAAATTTTTCTAGGATTAACTAGACATCAAGAGCAACATTCCTGTGAAGTTTCATGAACATCCGTCAAGTAGTTTCAGAGGAGTAGTCGCTACAAGTTTTTACTATATAACTCTATGTAAACAAAGATAGCCACTGGCAGCCATGTTTAACGTCGAATCCAAATAATGTTCGACTCAGATCAACATCATGTTATGCTGATCATTTTAGAAAAAGTCCCATATCAATATCACTTATAGTTTTCAAGAAGTATTCGCTACAAACTTGTATTTTAAAAATCTATTTTTAGCTGTGGTGGCCATCTTGCATTTCTGGCTGATCTGAAATTGTGCTAGGATCAATTAGACATCAAGAGCAACATTCCTGTAAAGTTTCATGAAAATCCGCCAAGTAGTTTCAGAGGAGTAGTCGCTACAAGTTTTTACTATATAACTCTATGTAAACAAAGATGGCCGCTGGCAGCCATGTTTAACGTCGAATCAAAACGATTTTTGACAACGACCAACATCATGTCATGCTGATCATTTTAGAAAAAGTCCCATATCAATATCACTTATAGTTTTCAAGAAGTAGTCGCTACAAACTTGTATTTTAAAAATCTATTGTTAGCTTTGGCGGCCATCTTGGATTTCACATCAACATGAATTTTTGCTAGGATCAACTAGACTTCATGGGCAACATTTCTTTAAAGTTTCATGAATATCCATCCAGTAATTTCAGAGGAGTAGTCGCTACAAATAAAACTTTACGGACAGACGGACGACGGACACCGCACCACGGCATAAGCTCTGCTGATCTCTGATCAGATCATTCGAGCTAAAAATGAAAAAGAATACTAAATTCAGCTTCACGACCTCGTCACATTTGGCACATTTAATACAAGCGCAGTGTACAAAGTAGTGGATTTTTAATATAATACATACACTATGCGAGAGCCAAATAAAAACCTGGTGTATATGTAAAGTTACATTCAAATATGACTCGATGCATATTGAACTATAGCTATTATAAATGGAATGACTTCTATAAAACATTGGTTATTAAACTATATATTACATAATTTAAAATGATGTTTTATTAATATTTCTAATGATTCACGCCTTTTTACACCAGTTTGCACGAGAAAGCCAAGACGACGTTACGTCATCCAAGACGACGTTACGTCATACAAACAAAACAAGTGGAACCGGAACTCTTCGTTAGTTTCCGTAATCATTATTTCCTAGTGGCGGAATCTGACGACGACGTCCGTAAAACAATCGGAATGTCATTTGGCATTCCCGCCACTGACCGAAAAGGCCGATCAATGTTCCGTACTGGGAAATATCTCCCACTGGGAGATATTTCCCAGTAGAGCAAACGAGTAGATATAGCTTTTCTATTCCCAGTATTTCCTATACAAATCACAGACAAATATGTAATATACTGTATTTTTCTCCATAGAGCATATAGAAACATTTAAAAGTGTTAGAGCAAAAAATCAATATTATTGGATATTGCTTAAGCCAGGGTCAAGGGTCAGTTCAGTGGCTGGAAGTTATCAAAATAGCAATAATTATGTTCAGTGGGTTTAGATATGAAATCTGTAAGACTGTACTTCACGATGTTATATTGTTAAATGTAATCAAATTTTGAGATGGTATATGTATTGTGAAATTTGGAGATGGTATATGTATTGTGAAATTTGGAGATGGTATATGTATTGTGACATTTGGAGATGGTATATGTATTGTGAAATTTGGAGATGGTATATGTATTGTGAAATTTGGAGATGGTATATGTATTGTAAAATTTGGAGATGGTATATGTATTGTGAAATTTGGAGATGGTATATGTATTGTGAAATTTGGAGATGGTACATGTATTTAGAGAACACTGAACTTGACCCATGGTCAGTTGGAGTCTGAAAATCACTGGAATAAGAAGGACAATGACAAGGAGGTTATATGAAATTTGAACACTCTACTACAAAGAACAAAAAAGTTATTTATAAGAATTTAACGCAAACCTTAACCAAAACTTTGAACAAAACTTTAACGCAAATTTTAACCAAAATCTTAACGCAAACCTAAACAACGGTACATATTGTATTATAACTTTCTTGTCCTTGAGAGTAGAATGCTCAAATTTCATATATAACCTCCTTGTCATTGTCCTTCTTAATGCCAATAACTACCAGCTCTCCAACTGACCATGGGTCAGAGTCAATGCCACTTAAATACATGTACCGTCATGCAAATTATAATGCAAAATATTGACGGTACATGTATTTAAGTGACACCGACTCCGTCCCATGGTCAGTTGGGGGCCTGGAAGTTACTGGCATTACGAAAGACAATGACCAGAAGGTTATATATGAAATTTGAACATTCTACTGAGAAAAGGACAAGAAAGTAATTATACAATATGTTGCCGCTGTCAAGCCCGCCAACATTTCAAAAGGAGACACAAAAATTGCATAGAATATATAAATATGGTAGGAGTAGATTGAGAAGTTCATACATGTAGTAGCAAAATTAGCAGATACCCTGATAGAAGTAATTGTCATTGGCGAAAAAATGGGCACTTAACTTATTTTTAAATGCTATTTCAATGCTGCTGTCGTCATTTCGAGACAGAACTTACCCTGCATCATTTGGCCTTGACTCCGTAACGTAAACTTCAAATCTCTTTTTCGACTGTGCCGCATCCTTCAGTACTTGCTGGACCACTCGGGAGTGTGAGTGGATGAGAATTTTCTGTAAGTGAAAAATATTATGAATTCAAAACAATTTTACTTTATTCCTTTATGCAGACAGCTTGTGGGGATGAAAATGTCTCTTCTAGTAAGACAATGGAATATGAGCCGTTACCAATACAGCAGCCAACTTTCAAGCCACTTCCCACATTCACTGGGCTATCAGTAGAAAACTGTTGGTTTGCTGTGCTCGGACACAAGCATTTTTAAGTAGCTAGGTAGGTAGGTAGGACCTCTTTTTTTTTTAGTCCTCTACAGTATTGAAAGCATTTTACAAAACATAGCGCTTTGCGGTCAGATACTAAAAAATGTAAACAAAAAAAAATTGTCCCATAAATGTTCAAAAAAAAAAAAAGTAGAAAGGTGCATTATTAGTAGTGAGTAGGTTGGAAGCTCAGCAAAACAACAATTTTTCAGGGATGGCCTTGTGTTAAAATTGTATGGTTACTCTTTATAAAGAGATCATTTTAACCCCTTCAGGGTGTATCTTTATGACTTTTTTGAAGGGACCAATCCGTGATATTATCTTGTTAAAATGGACAAAAAGTCATTAAAATGCAATGGAGAAAAAGTCATTAAAATGTAACGCTGGCAGAAGAAGTTATATAAGTTGTATGTAAGTTTTCAATTTCGGTTAAACATTTGTTATTTTATCATAAAATGTTGTTACACACGGGTTGTAGATGACTAGGTATGCAGGTACGGTAAATGTTGGAAGACAAAATGACAAGTATCTTCATAAAGCTCTATGAAAGTAAGCTAAGTGTAAGGTACCGGCAAACCAAAACGAGCCATCAAGGAATATGACAACAGTAAAAGGGCATGAAGAAAAGACAATGTGGTGGCGTCCATGACAAATGCAGTGATTTTTTTACCTGCGAGTCGTGCTTCTATAACTCATATTTGCTAGGAACTCACAATTATAAAATATGTGCATCCACAGGACGCATAGAAATACCGTCGAGGATTCCCGTAAATCTATTTATAATGGCGTGCACCTTTTTTCCATATAACTGTTTCTTTTTAAAAATTTGGGATATATCTCCCAGCAACAGAAAGCCAGTCTAACCAATTATAATCAAGGTTGCACAAGTTCGTTATAAATTTTGATTCATTCTTTCGGTTTGTTTTGACAGACAAGCACATTCTTCCGGTAAATGCCGAGCGTTTACAGAGCACCGATAAAACTCTGCAAATGAAAAGATGTAAAAATGATGTACGGTTGTTTTGCTGTTGCTGTTTTTGAATGTTTGAAAATTGGCAAAAGTAGTAAATTCAGACGGTATATATTTCGAACAACATTTAATCTGAAACACATAAGGTCCTCTTTGGTCTTTAAAATTATGGAAATACCAATATTAAAGGCCACCCAAGTTGAGGAAAGATTTAGGTATTGTCAAAAAAAATAATAATAGAAATGTGTCCATGGGACACGGATGCCCCCACTGAAAACAATCTGTGTAAAACGTAAAATTTGACGAAAAAGGGGCCATAACTCTGATTTTGATGCCGAAACGATTTGCACATCTTGACATCATAGGTAAGCATCCTGTAAAGTTTCGAAGTAATCGGTTGAAAAGTGGGAGGACAAGATATTTTCATGTACAATTTGAAGATAAAGGGGCCATAACTCTGGTAATACTTGAGGGCTGGTAGTTATTGGCATAAGGAAGACAATGACCAGAAAGTTATACTGTGAAATCAGTAATATTTGTGGGGGATTTAATTTCATGGATTTTTTGGTTGACCCGAACTGCGAAATCAAATCCCCACGAACAATTAATGCCCAGAAGTTTGAATAATGTGTACGAAAACGGCCTCGGTTCGGAATTCATAATGTACAATACCGCATAGCAGTTTTGGGCTCATCATTTAGTAAATAACTATTGAATCAGGTTGTATGTAGTCAGAAAACAAGAGGCCCAAGAGGGCCTGTGGCACTCTACTGGCTAACATGGCTCTTATAACATCAAGGAAGCGAGTGACTACCATTTACGTTTTTTTGAAAGTTTCGGGAAAAATAAGCTTTTTGACTAAATCAAGGGCCGTAACTAAAGAATCTGGTAAAGTTTGGTAAAGATCAGATGAAAAGTGAAGGCCCTACCGTATTAACGAGGCAAAATATAGCATTTTTAACTAAATCAAGAGCCATAACTCCTCTGTTACTGGTCCAAATGGTCCAACATAGAGCGAAAAAAAAATAAATATATATATATTTAAAAATCAAAAAAAAGTATTCAAAAATAAAAATTAAAAAAAAAAAAAATTAAAAAAAAATCCAAAAAAAACACAAATAATAATAATAATAATAATAATAATTAAACAAATACCGTATTTTACCTTGTATAGTACGCACCCGTGTATATTACGCACCCCCCTCTCGGAGGTCAAAACTGGGGTAAAAAAGTTGTTTCCGTGTATATTACGCATCAAAATATTATGCTTTCTATTTCAGATAAAGGTGAAGTCATTTGTTAAGAAACATGAACAGAAGAAGCTTTTCATTTTCATTTGTATTTAACGCATATTCAGACTGTGATGTATTGTAGTAATAGTGGTAAAATAAACTAGTGGGAGGGGTGTGGGTGTGTTTATTTATTTGTGTTGACAGTAGTTTTCCTAGATGAACCATTCAACGAAAAAAAAAATAAAAAAAAAAAAAAAAAAAAAATCACGATCGAGATAATTAGCGTACAAAAGAAAATATAATTACTTCAATCATTAATTGCCAATCTTCAGGGGAGTACCTATCTTGTATCATCTCATCAAAAAGCCAATTATAATGCCGCAGATAATTGTCCGTAATCCGATAATTACATCTACACGGTGGGCAACGTACGTCATAGTCACGTGGTATGTACGCTATGGAACACGGAAAAAGGTAAGCAATATCTGTCGACTCGATTTACTATTTGAATGATATCTCGGGTTATAATGAACCGAATTTATTTCGGTAACTTGCACATTCCCCTACTGAGGGTCAACAATTCTCGTCATGTGTTATCTCGGGATAAATTCTAGCCAACCTTTAGATTGTATCGATTGAATCATTTTTTCCGGGGGGTATGGAACACGCTATACTTCGAATTATAAACAGAAATGACCAAATATACGATTTTCTACATTTCATATAATTTCAAGATCACGAATACATACCTTATCAACTCAAATGACTTTCACAATTGTTTCTCTTGCAAACTGATGTTTATTTTGCAAGAAAATAGTCAATTGACGTAATGCTATGGAACACACCAGTATTTTTTATGCTAAGGTACACACATGAAACAGAGAGTTGCAGTTTTCGCGAAACATTCTGACTTCGGGATGTATTCATTTTGAGTATTTCATACATCTGTACATAGTTGTTTCCTAATTATAATATTTTTGAGACATTCGGTATACAAATCACACGGAACATGCTATATTTTCAGTTAAGTATCGCAGTGAGTCAGTTTGAATTTGTATTTCCTGTTTCATGTTTTCAGATCGTTCTGTTATCGAACGGCAAGGTCAACGGTCTACAAGTTACTAGACCGCGAGGATGACGTGCCAAACGAAGGAACCCTACACCAACTATGCATGTCAGAAAGTATGCTAACAGGAAACGGGTCATAGATAGTATACAGACAAGTTGAGAAGAATAAAAATAACTGAATGTATACATTTAACTAAACTTAATATGATTCAGTAAAACGTCAATGTTTCCTCTATTTTGATTGATTTCGGATTTTTTATTTGTTATTTACCATAACTGTAACCAACTGAAAACAATGTGACCATCTTCCATCTTTAACCTGTTGTTATTGTTTAATTATCATCAATTAATACTTGCTATTTTAGTTGAGGTGAAATACATATATTAAATAGTTATTAATTGTTTCATAATATACATATATTAAATAGTTATTAATTGTTTCATAGTATACTTACTCACAGGTAACCACTACTTCGACAGCATAGAACGAAGACGAATACAAGGGAAACGGAAGGAAGCGGTGATGACCTCCCAACGAAATGCTGTTGTGAAAGGTTCGGTGGGAGTACGTTATGTAAAAGCCAGGAGAAATGATTCCAAACTACTAGTTACAGATCGAATGGGACTAAGGCTATGACTAAAATATTGGAGCGAAAAGTAAATTTGACATAAGAAAAATAACATCAAATTCACAGGATGATTAGGCATAAATATGCTTTATGTGTTGGATAGAGTTAACTGAACAATAAATGTAAGATGGAACTCTCCCGGGATCTGGAAGTGGTACATTTCGATCAGAGTGTATTAAGAAAATGATCATGTATGGTTATATAATAATTATTATGTGTAATTTAATTAGATTGAAAATAAATATATATGCATAATATATAGATCGTGTGTTATATTTGATACTAAATGGTTTAAAACAGTATCAGTCTGTAACCTATACTTATGTCATCATTTGCAACAGCATGAACTGTCAGGACCGTATTTATATAATGTACGGGTGGATCATTAGTCATTCAGGTTCCATAGGACAGTTTTAAGTGACTTAAGTATTATAGTAATTAAATAATTAAAGAAAAACAACTGCAATTTAAGTTTTATTAAAAATAAACAAATAAACTTCAAAACAAATATAAACAATTAATCACATTTCAAATGATCACAGACTACTTATATAAATCTTATCATTGAACACATTTGGTGTTAACTGGTAAAAAAGAAACAAGTAAATTTCAAAACGAAATAACTGGAACAAATAAAAACAATTAATCACATTTCAAATCATCACAGACTAGTTATCTCATTATTGAACACATTTGGTGTGTTAAACATAATTAAAAACGTTCGATATAAAACATTTATAACAGCACACCATAAGTGTACATGTTTTAAAATATAACCCTTACAGTTGGTTCCTACTTCTCAACCGACATTGTTAAAATAATATTGTCCTGACAATTAAGTATGGAACGCCAAATTAACATATATTCAAAAATATGTACCTATCTTCAAATGCTTTAACATATCTTAATTGAATTAAAGATAGGTTAAATTCAATTATACCTAGGTAAAATTAAATTTAACCTATCTTTAATTAAATTATACCTAGGTATAATTGAAATAACCAATCTAATCTATCTGTGATTGAATTATACCTGGGTATAATTAAATTTAAACTAACCAATTGAATTATACCTAGATATAATTGAATGTAACCTATCTTTAATTGAATTATACATAGGTGTAATCGAATTTAACCTATCTTTTATTAAAGTATACCTAGGTATACTTCAATTAAAGATATGTTAAATATGTTATTTCAATTATACCTAGGTATAATTCAATTAAGGATGGTTAAATTCAATTATACATAAATATTATTCAAATAAAGATAGGGTAAATTCCATTTTACCTAGGTATAATTGAATGAAACCTATCTTTAATTCAATTAAGGTAGCTTAAATGTTTTGAAGATAGGTACAAATATTTAAATATATCTA
This sequence comes from Cyrtodaria siliqua, assembly GCA_037043455.1. Taxonomy (NCBI): domain Eukaryota; kingdom Metazoa; phylum Mollusca; class Bivalvia; order Adapedonta; family Hiatellidae; genus Cyrtodaria; species Cyrtodaria siliqua. The sequence continues at coordinate 5,362 of JAWPHD010022478.1, read as the reverse complement.
CAATTAAATCTCTGATAACAAAAAACAAATGAAATTACACAGCCTAGACAAAGTGAATACATGTATAACAATTCAACAAGAAAACAAAGCTACGCAAACTACCAAATCAAGGTATACACCCGTTGTATAAATGAGTTTGCTATTATCATGATTATTTGGCGTGTAATGGATATTATGCAAGTTATGTAAGTAATAGTTCAGTTTAAGGTAGTTTGGTGGATTTTCATATGTTCCTGCATGTACCTGCGACTGTACGTTTTTTTGCATACTGGGCACTTGGACCCTGAGATTGTGAGTTTGCTTATGCATCTTCAACTTCTGACTTTTAAAGGACGTGTGGCATATATCACAGTTTACGAGTTCTTCCAAATGTAACTTCATATGTCTCGACAAACTCGACTGGTGCCGGAAACACTTATAACATGTGACACATTTGTGATTTACCTGACCTGTGTGCACTGATTCGTGGTCTTTCAATGCCCCTTTACTTTCAAGCATTGTGTTGATGGCACATATGTCGTTGCAGGTTTCGCTGGAATAAAACTGTTTTTGACAACACCTGTAACAATGCCTGAGTTCATGTTGGCGTAAAGTACTTTTATCTCCAAACAACAATCCGCATACTCGGCAGAGTACTGAATCCATAATGTAACTGAAAAAAACAACATAAGTATACCGTAACTAAGGAAAAAACAACTATAACTAGTTAAACCCTTTCTCATTCATTTCATTACCGGAAAAGCGTAAATGACGTAAGGTAAACAATGGAAGTAACTATATATAACTATCTAGATTCATTGTATCCTTTCCATGTTTGTCTTTACTGTATATAGTGAGGTGATCGTTATATATCGAAAGCCATTTGTCATTATACTCAATCATAATTATGTAAGTGTGTCCTTGTATTATAGAAGTTATATAAGTTATAGAACAAAACGTGAACAAGGGATCTGACTTTCTCCACGTGTTTGAAAAATCATAAAATAAAAAGGAAATGTGTTATTTGTTGTGAATAACAGATTTTGTAACATCTCGAAGTGAAAAAACTTCTCGATGAAATGAAATATGTTATCCACTCCAAAACAACAAATATCCTCTATGTATGACACAAGAATGACGCAGAATTATGGTCGGCACATCGAAAAATCATAAAAAACACTATTTTTTGGAGGGCCAAACATACTTTGCACCCGCCAGTCAGTATGGGATAGGCATGTAATATTCTATCCCCTGTCCGAGGACCCGCCTCGTATTACCACGTGCTTGTGATTATCTAAAATGAAGATTTCGTTATACAGCCGATATGATAGTAAATCCAAAATGAAGTTTAAATAGAAAATATGATTAAAAATAAACGTTAGGGTAGTTCCGAGATTTACTGTTTTTTAAATGAACGCGTTTATTAAAATGTGAAATGACATCTATCCTTTCGTTTTAAAACAGTAGAAACTAAGATGTATGAAATAATCAAAATGAAAACATCCCGAAGTCAGAATGTAAAAACTGCAACTCTCTGTTTCATGTGTGTACCTTAGCATAAGAAATACTGGTGTGTTCCATAGCATTACGTCAATTGACTATTTCCTTGCAAAATAAACATCATTTTGCAAGAAAAACAATTGTGAAAGTCATCTGAGTTGATAAGGTATGTATTCGTGATCTTGAAACTATATGAAATGTAGAAAATCGTATATTTGGTCATTTCCGTTTATAATTCGAAGTATAGCGTGTTCCATACCCCCCGGAAAAAATGATTAAATCGATATAATCTAAAGGTTGGCTAGAAATTATCCCGAGATAACACATGACGAGGATTGTTGACCCTCAATAGGGGAATGTGCAAGTTACCGAAATAAATTCGGTCCATTATAATCCGAGATATCATTCAAATAGTAAATCGAGTCGACAGATATTATTTACCTTTTTCCGTGTTCCATAGCGTACATACCACGTGACTATGACGTACGTTGGCCACCGTGATCTACTAAAACGCAACAAAGTCGTTGGTTACCGCAGGGCTTTATATGACATAAAAAGCCCTGGTTACCGTAATCCATTACGCCGATTATACTAACATTGTGTATTCACGGGAACCAGAGTTTATCATAAGTGAATCAGATGGGTAACGCGTGATCAGTTACCTGTACCACATGGCTAAATCTGGTAAAGGTCACACGGCGTGTCAAAGTGCATCCTCAGAAATAGTCGATACTCGCGGCAACTTCAAAGGATTATAAAAATAGAATAACACATTCTACCCATGTTTATAATGTGTCAAAACTGCAGCCGAGGTGCGATATTGTTTGACCCAATTATCAATCATCAAATGTGTACCGGTAAGCATGTTTTCACAAGCATTATTGAATAATTGCCATTTCAAAGTAGGGTGATTCTGCCTTTCTACGCCGTCTAAAATATATGTATTTCAAAATAAAGGAAAAACTTCATTAATTTTTTATAAAATATTAAATAAAATCCTATAAATATAAGAATAGAATAGAACTGTAACAATATTCCATGTACCAGTCTAATGTCTAAACAGCTGGAAGTCACGTGATATTACGTCACGCGATATAAACAACAAAATGGAAGGACGATTTTTCACGCAATTTATTGAAGTTTTACAACAAACATGCACACATTTACAAACATTTACACAAAAACAAGCATCTTAATACACTTTATTCATTTTTAATTCGAATTAAGTCAATATATTAGTTATATGAAGCGAGTAATTTACGAAAAAAATGTGTATTATCGGTATTCACAATTTTCTGTCTCGACGTCTGTTCGTCGTCAAGGTTTTTCTTCCGAGATTTCGATTTTCTGCAAGAGAAAAAAAAGTTATTTTTTTTTTGTTTCCTTATATTGTACGCACCCCCCTTTCGAGAACCGTAAAAGTGGTCAAAAAAGTGCGTACTATACAAGGTAAAATACGGTAATAAAAAAAATAAAAATATAAAAATTCAAAAAAAATAATCAAATTCATATTCAAAACAATCAAAAACAAAATTCAAAAAAAAATCAAATTCAAAAAAAATTCAAAGAAAAAATCAACATAAAATCTGGTAAAGTTTGGCAAAGATCAGATGCAAAATGAAGGCTCTATCGTATGACGAGGCAAATTATAGCATTTTAACAAAATCAAGGGCCATAAATCCGCTGTTACAGGTCCGATCTGGCTGGTTTTCTAGCTTGACAGAGGTTTCATCAACATTAACAATCTGATAAAGTTTGGTAAAGATCGGATGAAAAATGAAGGCCCTATCATCTTAACGAGACAAAATATAGCATTTTTAACTAAATCAAGGGCATTAACTCTGCTGTTACTGGTCCGATATGGATGGTTTTCGAACTTGTCCGAGCTTTCATTGATATTAACAATCTGATTAAGTTTGGTAAAGATCAGATGAACACTGAAGCCCCTATCGTCTTAACGAGGCAAAATATAGCATTTTTAACTAAATCAAGGGCATAACTCCGCTGTTAAAAGTCTGATATGGCTGGTTTTCGAACTTGTCCGAGCTTTCATTGATATTAACAATGTGGTAAAGTTTGGTAAAAGATTGGATAAACAATGAAACCCCTATCGTCTTAACGAGGCAAAATATAGCATTTTTAACTAATCAAGGACCATAACTCTACTGTTACTGGAGCGACCTAGCTGGTTTTCGAACTTATCCGAGCTTTCATTGATATTAACAATGTGGTAAAGTTTGGTAAAGATAGGATGAAAAATGAAGGCCCTATCGTCTTAACGAGGCAAAATATAGCAATATAGCATTTTTAACTAAATCAAGGGCCATAACTCCGCTGTTACTGGTCTGATCTGGCTGGTTTTCGAACTTGTCCGAGCTTTCATTGATATTAACAACCTGTTAAAGTTTGGTAAAGATCGGATGAAAAATGAAGGCCCTATCGTCTTAACGAGACAAAAGATAACGACTGACGGCGGACGGACAGACGACGGACAACTCGCCATCCCATAAGCTCTGCTGGCCCTTGGCCAGTAGAGCTAAAAAGGTTGATGTATTTATTAAACATTTGTTTTGATAATAAACAAGAGGTCAATGACCTTGAAGCTCTACTGATTGATTTTGATTTCAGGAAGTAGTCGCTACAGACTTGTTTTTTGAAAATCTATTTTTAACCGTGGCGGCCATCTTGAATTTCAGGCCGACCTGAAATTTTGCTAAGATCAATAAGACATTAAGAGCAACATTCCTGTAAAGTTTCATGAAAATCCGTCAGGTAGTTTCAAAGAAGTAGTCGCTACAAGTTTTCATTATATAACTCTATGTAAACAAAGCAGCCATGTTTAAGGTCAAATCAAAACGATTTTCGACAAGGACCAACATGTCATACTGATCATTTTAGAAAAAGTCCCATATCAATATCTCTTATTGTTTTTGGGAAGTAGTCGCTACAAATTTATTTATTTTAAATCTATTTTTAGCTGTGGCGGCCATCTTGAATTTCCGGCCGACCTGAAATTTTTCTAGGATCAACTAGACATCAAGAGCAACATTCCTGTGAAGTTTCATGAACATCCGTCAAGTAGTTTCAGAGGAGTAGTCGCTACAAGTTTTTACTATATAACTCTATGTAACCAAAGATGGCCACTGGCAGCCATGTTTAACGTCGAATCAAAATAATTTTCCACAAGGATCTACATCATGCCATGCTGATCATTTTAGAAAAAGTCCCATATCAATATCACTTATAGTTTTCAAGAAGTAGTCGCTACAAACTTATTTTTTAAAAATCTATTTTTAGCTGTGACGGCCATCTTGAATTTCCGGCCGACCTGAAATTTTGATAGGATCAATTAGACATCAAGAGCAACATTCCTGTAAAGTTTCATGACAATCCGCCAAGTAGTTTCAGAGGAGTAGTCGCTACAAGTTTTTACTATATAACTCTATGTAAACAAAGATGGCCGCTGGCAGCCATGTTTAACGTTGAATCAAAATGATTTTTGACTAGGATCAACATCATGTAATGCTGATCATTTTAGAAAAAGTCCCATATCAATATCACTTATAGTTTTCAAGAAGTAGTCGCTACAAACTTATTTTTTAAAAATCTATTTTTAGCTGTGACGGCCATCTTGAATTTCCGGCCGACCTGAAATTTTTCTAGGATCAATTAGACATCAAGAGCAACATTCCTGTAAAGTTTCATGACAATCCGCCAAGTAGTTTCAGAGAAGTAGTCGCTACAAGTTTTTACTATATAACTCTATGTAAACAAAGATGGCCGCTGGCAGCCATGTTTAACGTTGAATCAAAACGATTTTTGACTAGGATCAACATCATGTCATGCTGATCATTTTAGAAAAAGTCCCATATCAATATCACTT
>JAWPHD010022477.1:0-24965 GCA_037043455.1 Cyrtodaria siliqua | reverse complement strand
TAGTAAAGTTTCATAAAGATCGCATGAAAAATGAAGACCCTATCGTCTTAACGATGCAAAGTATAGCATTTTTAACTAAATCAAGGGCCATAACTGATCTGTTACTGGTCCAATCTGGCTGGTTTTCGAAACTGTCTGAGCTGTCATTGGTAAAGTTTTGCAAAGATCAGATGAAAGATGAAGGCCCCATCGAATTAACGAGGCAAAATATAGCATTTTTGACTAAATCAAGGGCCATAACTCTGCTGTTACTGGTCCGATCTGGCTGATCTTCGAAATGTCCGAGCTTTCATTTATATAAACAATCTGGTAAAGTTTGGTAAAGATCGAATGAAAGATAAAGGCCCTATCATCTTAACGAGGCAAAATATAGCATTTTTAACTAAATCAAGGGCCATAACTCCGCTGTTAATGGTCCGATCCAGCTAGTTTTCGAACTAGTCCTAACTCTCATTTATATAAACAATCTGGTAAAGTTTGGTAAAGCTTGGATGAAAGATGAAGGCCGTATCATCTTAATGAGGCAAAATATAGCAATTTTAACTAAATCAAGGGCAATAACTCCGCTGTTAATGGTCCGATCTAGCTGGTTTTCAAACTTGTCCGAGCTTTCATTGATATTAACAATCTGTGCATGTTTGGTAAAGATCAAATAATAAATGAAGGTGCTAGAGTGTTCACAAGGCTTAATATGGCATTTTTCAGCAAAACAAGGGCCATAACTCAGGTGAAATTATTTCGTTCTAGCCGGTTTTCGAAGTTGTCCGAGCTTTCATTGATATAAAGACACTGGCAAAGTTAAGTAAAGGTCTGATTAATATTGAAGGCCCTAGAGTATTCAGAAGGCAGAAAACAGCATTTTTCAGAAAAAACAAGGGCCATAACTCCGGTGTTACCGATCCGATTTAGCTGGTTTTCGAACTTGTTTGAGATTTCATTGATATTAACAATCTGTTCAAGTTTGGTAAAGTTCAAATAATAAATGAATGTGCTAGAGTGTTCACAAGGCAGAAAATGACATTTTTTAGAAAAAACAAGGGCCATAACTCTGGTGTTACTGAACCAATTTAGCTGATTTTCAAACTTGTCCAAGCTATCATTGGTATTAACAATCTGTGCAAGTTTGGTAACGATCAAATAATAAATGAAGGTGTTAGAGCGTTCACAAGGCAGAAAATGGCAATTTTCAGAAAAAACAAGGGTCATAACTCCGGTGTTACTGATCCGATTTGGCTGGTTTTCGAACTTGTCCGAGCTTTCATTGATATTAACAATCTGTGCTAGTTTGGTAAAGTTCAAATAATAAATGAATGTGCTAGAGTGTTCACAAGGCAGAAAATGACATTTTTCAGGAAAAAACAAGGGCCATAACTCTGGTGTTACTGAACCAATTTAGCTGATTTTCAAACTTGTCCAAGCTATCATTGGTATTAACATCTGTGCAAGTTTGGTAACGATCAAATAATAAATGAAGGTGTTAGAGCGTTCACACGGCAGAAAATGGCAATTTTCAGAAAAAACAAGGGTAATAACTCCGGTGTTACTGATCCGATTTGGCTGGTTTTCGAACTTGTCCGAGCTTTCATTGATATTAACAATCTGTGCAAGTTTGGTAAAGATCAAATAATACATGAAGGTGCTAGAGTGTTCACAAGGCTTAATATGGCTTTTTTCAGCAAACAAGGGCCATAACTCCGGTGAAATTTATCCGATCCGGCTGGTTTTCGAACTTGTCCCAGCTTTTATTGATACAAAGACATTGGCAAAGTTTCGTAAAGATTTGATTAATAATGAAGGCCCTAGAGTGTTCACAAGACAAAAGTTAACAGACGGACGGACGACGGACGGACGACGGACGGCCGACGGCCATTAGAGCTAAAAAAACAAAATGCAAACATATACCAAAATACACTGTCCCAGAAAAACCTATGATCGGCATAGGTAGTTCAGTGGATATAGGCCTTCAGCTCTAGAGCTACAGACCTCAGCTCCGCCTGGGTTTGCGCCCTGGCGGAGGCATTCTTTTTATCCTTCATCTCATCTCCCTCTTTCACTTAATGCACAATCAGGTGTTCAGGCAATAACAGGTTGTGATAGTACTAGTGCACTATCTGGAAAAGGCAAAAAATATATGCTCTAAATATGTTAAAGAACTGTAAGTCTGAAACAGTAGTACCGTATTTTACCGTGTATAATGCGCACACGTGTATAATGCACACCCACCCACTTCTATGAGGTCAAACCTGCGTAAAAAAGTTGTTTCCTTGTAAAGTGCGCATCAAACTACTTTTTAGATAAAGATAAAGTCAGATTGGCAAAGAAGCATGAAAAGAAGCAAGATTTTCATATTCAGACTGTGTTTTTTAGTATTAATAGTTAATTATTCTGTTAGCTAAAATAAAATATTTGGTAAAATAAACTATTTGGAAGAGTTTGTGTGTTTATTTATTTACTATTGCATCTGCTCATGCGTCTACTCTCCCTCCATAAACTCGTCCGAATAAAATGCATCATCCTTATCGTCCTCACTGTTGTCTGCTGCATTTAAATATCAGAATAGAATTGAACTGTAACAATACTACGTTTACCAGTCTAATCAACCGTAATCAAGTGATATCAAGTCAGCTAATACAAATAACAAAACAAGGGCCGAAACTCATTTATTGAAATTCTACAAAAAATATGCAAACATTTATATAAAACAAGCTTTATAATAAACTTTAATCATTTCTAAGTCGAATTAAGTCAATAAATTGCTTGTATAAAGATAGTAAGTCACGAAAAATAAAGTATTATCGACATTCACAAATGTCTGTCTGTTCGTCCCCGATTTTTTTCATCGGCGTTTTTTCTCCATTCTGACATCGATTTTCTGCATATAAAATGCAAGAAAACCGTTTTTTATTGTTTCCTTATATTTTGTACGCACCCCACTTTCGGAAACCATAAAAGAAGTAAAAAAACTGCCTACTATACAAGGTAAAATATGTAAAATTCATTGCACTAGAAGATGAGGTATTATATTTGGAAAATGCAATGTCCATTGACAAGTTTGTTTGCACTTTATGTCTCCAAAAATGTTTGGGATTCTGCAGACGATATAAGATACTGGCAGTCAAATTAATCAAACTAAATTAAACTCTATCACCTACATGAAACAGCCTTAAACATCATATCAAAAGGGCTAATTGTAAGTCACTAGTATGGAAACGTGCAGTACAAATCGTCATCGCCAACTGTCTCTTTAACTCAGCAATTCACTTCAGCCTTTTCTTCATATTACTGAACTGGGTTGTATTTGCCACTACTGTAATTTAATCATTTAAAAAGACAGTTTTCTTTTTTTTTTGTCCTTTAAACATGTCCACAAGCGCTTCCATGTCTGCCTCTGTGAGGTCGTTCTCCATGTGGCATATTCTCTTCATACCCCTTCTGTCTTGAGAAAAGATGGCCCAGGAGGAATACACGATTCAGTTGATCTCGTAGGAGTAGGACACTTGACAAGAGATTCACTCGTCACGCTCGAAAGTTGGGTAGGTCAGACTGTAGGTGGGGTAATTTCACTTTCAGTAACTACAGAAATTTCTGACGAAGTCTGTTCGTCATCTCTGTTCGTCATCACCCGTGATCTGATTCAGCTTTTTAAACACAGAAAGCCCTTTGCGTCGTTCTTTTTAACCTTTTATACGTAATATTTTGAATTATGGGACATGTTGATTGTTGATATCGGAGCAAATCTTGGTTAAAGAACACCTTTCGTAATTGTATCGTATAAATACAATGCTATGATAAAGCGTTCAATTGATTCTAGTGACAAAATATAAATGCGTCGGGCCTATTGAATAGTTGGTACCTGCGCGCGACTACAAGGTGGGGGTAAAAGCGTCGAATGTTCTAGATAATGAACTAGCTATTCAGCTCTTGATTATTTGTATCAAGGTGCAGTACGGCTTTTATTGCAACCTGATAGTACGACAATATCGGTTTTCGCAAAGAAAATTAAAATGTAACACGCTTACGGAAAGCTTTTTTACCAGTACTTAAAGTGTAATTTTAATATTTGTATTGAACATTTTGATTGGGAATATATGACTTTGGATTGGGAAAATATGACGTTTTTTTTGGGAAAATACAGCCGATATTTGCTAGGGGAAAGTGCCAATATTGGGCGGTAAAAATAACCCAAAAAAATCACTGTTATATCTGTATAGATTAAACAGCAGAAATGTCTCTAATAGTATTCCATGTATTTGACCCCGACTCTGTTTCCAATTGAGACTAGGACATGAACATTTAGTATGGAATACAATTATGTTATGATGTATACAAATATTCCTCAAGCTCTATATAATACCTTGGAAGCTCCTTTACAACATACACAGAGATTTATATGGTATGCAGGCTTGCGTTTTAGCATAGGACAGGTATGTGGTATATTACTGACTGTATATAGCATTTTAGTGGCCATCTTGAATAACTGTTTAGTGCTACCTCAGTATATGACTATAATCAGGGCTAGAAATATTCCTGGGATATTACCTTAACATGATAAACTGTCAAAACTTCTACAGATCTCTGTTTGTTTCCTTTAAAATAAACCATGAAAACACAGACACCAAAAAAGATCAAATTTGACCTTTGACCTTTGACCTTGAACTTTGCCAAATATTTCCAAATCTTGCTTGAGATAAATTGTCTACCTAAGATACACATATATGTTAATGTATATAATAATACGTTTAATGGAAATATTCCTGGGATGTTACTCTAATATGATCAAGTGTCAAACCTTCCACATATCTCTGTTTGTATGTTTTAAAACAAACAAAGTAGACACTAAAAGAGCTCAAATTTGACCTTTGACCATTGACTGTGACCTTGAACTTTGCCATTCATTACTAAATTTTGCATCAGATACATTTTCTATCTAAGTACACATACTTGTCAATTTATAGAAGAATATCTTTATTGGTACGAATGTTATGCAACAAAACAAATATTATAACTGTATATCACATTTTGGCAGCTATCTTGGGCGCCATCTTGAATAACTTTTTAGTGCTACCACAATGTATGACTACAACAGGGCTAGAACTATTCCGGGGGTGTTACTCTATCATGATCAATTGTCAAACCTTCTACGGATGAGGTAGGCTACGTTGACATTTTTGCAAGGCAACTGCTCTCGGACTGTATAAGTTTTAAAAAATATTTCCAACCATAACTGTTCAAAGTTTATTATCTGGCAATTACAAATTGTATAAAGATGGTATATAAAGGGGCACATGGCAATCTGGAAGTGTTTAGCAAGCACTGAAATTATTGTTTCAATTTATATATCCAGTATCATATTCACTTTAAACCTACTTGCATATAAATGAATTAAATATTTAGTTTTCAATGTTTCTCACTGATTCTACCCTAAGTTGAACATATATTATTGGTGCATTATTATCAACAGTTAATTAAATGTAAATTCATATACTTCATATTAATTTTAGTGTAATTAATATTAATGATCCAACAAATGCAAGTTATGCAGAAAAACTAGTGGGATGTTGTGATTTTAAAACATTCAGATTGTCATGTGTCCCTATAAGAGAATTTATAATACAGATTCCATGAAAATAATAAATAAGTTCAACAAAAGAAATAGAGAATATTATGTCAGTGCCTTTTACTATCATGTTAATTAGGCTCGGCATGAAAACGAAGAATGGTGAGGCTCGAGCCATTCTTCATTTTCGTGCCGAGCCTAATAAACTTGATAGTAAAAGACACTGACATAATATTCTATTTATCATGTAGATTATCCACATTTCCTGTATGAATTACTATTATTACCTATTTCTCCGAATGATACGCTTATCGAGGAAGCCGCCATGTTGTTGTTTTTTGTTTGTTTTATGACGTCAGACAACGTTACGTGCATGACGTCAGATAACGTTACGTACAATAAACGCCGAGGGATTCCGCATTGATTTGCTCTATTGGTCATAGGCAAATAAAGCAAAATTTAATAGGTCACCCCTTTACTGGGCAGAAAAGTGCACATCTGCATGATAAATATTGTTATTTGTTTTGTTTCTAGAATCATTACAAAATATTGCACATGTCGGATTAGTTGACAAGTAAGTCCATGTTGACTGTCAACTTGAACTTTTAATACCATAGCTAATCAGAGACTGCAACATGAAAGAAAATGTGGACTCTCTTTGATACCATGCTATACAATTGTACCAAAACCTTATCTCATTGCCTATAAAAGACGCAATTACCAGCTTGCCAAGTTACACAAAACAACATGTTAATCTAAAGGTGTCATGTAATAAAATTAACACAATGCAATGGTAATGACAGTTTAATCACCATGGCTGTTATACATTTTTACTGGAGTATCAAATTACCCAGCTGCAGTAGTGACAATTAAGTTCCTGTCAAACCTTATACAACTCACCCACACATCCAAACACCAGTAACACATATATTGTATATTCTCTTCTTCATCACACCATAATCACATCTAGAGAAGGACTGACCACATGGCTTGATGCACCAGTCACACATATATTGTATATTCTCTTCTTCATCACACCATAATCACATCTAGAGAAGGACTGACCTCATGGCTTGATGCACCAGTCACACATATATTGTATATTCTCTTTTTCATCACACCATAATCACATCTAGAGAAGGACTGACCTCATGGCTTGATGCACCACTCACACATATATTGTATATTCTCTTTCTCATCACCCCATAATCACATCTAGTGAAGGACTGACCTCATGGCTTGATTGCTTTGCTTATCTTATTCGGGGCCCAGCAAGGGAACTTGTAATAGTGCTATATTACAAGTTCCTGCATGTGAATGTTGCATGTGAACCCCAGCCAATGTGTTTATTTATTGCCTTTAGCTATATGTGTAAGAATTGACCAAAACAACACAGAAATATGTAAAAAAAATAATAAAAAAGGTGGGGGCGGATCCCTGCCCCAATAGGGGCGGATCCCTGCCCCAATATGGGTGAAGTATAAATAAGATGCATAATGCTATAAGAAATCCCAAAACAAAATTAGAGATATATGCCACAGCTTACACGCAAACCTTGATCTGCCTTTATTGCACATTTTATAGACCATCACAATTTGGGTTCCATGGGAGCACAGAATTTGCAGAAATTACTTACGCAACCCTTTACAACATACTATAAGACTAAATGGGTGTTCCGCGGAACACGTGTGTCGCCTGTCGGTGCTTTGTCAGTATAACAAGGTTTTTGGACCCAGATAAATGACCTTGATAAACTGGCCTGAGTAAGTTTCGTGAAGAGAACAATGAGTATTTAACCCATGTAATGACCTTCAATGTGACCTTGACCTTTATATTTTAGTATGGCCATGTGGATGTTGTCATGACAAGTATATATTGAAAGTTTGATGAAGAAATATTAAGAAATGAAAGATAACCAACGTTAAGTTTTGTTAAGTTTTCGTGAAGAAAAAACGAGTATTTAACCGATATATTGACCTTCACTGTGACCTTGACCTTTATATTTTTAGTATGGTCATGTCGATGTTGTCATGATGAGTATATATTGAAAGTTTGATGAATAAATACAAAGAAATGAGAAAGTTATAACCAACGTTAAGTTTTGGTGAAGGAAAAAAACGAGTATTTAACCCATATATTGACCCTCAGTGTGACTTGACCTTTATATTTTAATATGGCCATGTCGATGATGTCGATGTTGTCATGACAAGTATATATTAAAAGTTTGATGAAGAAATATCAAGAAATGAGAAAGGTATAGCCAACATTAAGTTTTCGTGACAGACTGACTGACGGACAGACGGACGACAAAGTGATCCTTATGTATCGCATTTTTCTTCGAAAAGGTGACACAAAAACCAATTCCCAAATTTAGTTGAGCTAGGACAAGAAATGTAAGAGATATAGACCTGTAAACACAGCTTACACGCAAAATTTGATGTGAAATAGACACATTTTAAGGGCTATCAGAATTTGAGTTCCATGGGAGCCCAGGGGTTACAGGAACCAAAATTACTTAAAAGCAGCCCGTAACATAATGCTATAAGGAAGCCCATGGCCAAATTTGGTTGTGCTAGGATAAGAAATATAAGAGATATAGACTTGTAAACACAGCTTACATGCAAAATTTGATGTGAAATGCGACACATTTTATGGGGTACTAAAATTTGGGTTGCATGGGATCCCATGGGCTACAGGAACCAAAATTGCTTAGGCAGCCCTTAAGATAATGCTATAAGGAAGCCCATGGCCAAATTTGGTTGTGCTAGGATAAGAATTGTAATGAATGAATGAATGAATGGTGTTTTACGGCACGTCGACACATAAATTGGTCATATTGTGCGCAAAAAAAAATATGAAAAATGAAGTATTAATTAAAAATTAATGTAAATATATAAAGATAAAACTATTAAAAATAAAATTAAAATAAGGGATGATAAGGTGTAATATAAACTATGTATGTAAATCAATAAATGCCCGGCAACGGGTATATAAACAAGTAAATATATATAAGAACACATTACAATGATTTATATAGTCTGATCTCTTTCAGGAAATCTAAAACAAGACTAAAATCTACAGTATCAAATAACTCTTTCATAGTATTAACATTGTAGTACCTTTGACGCATAGAATCAAAGTCTACACATTCCAATAAGATGTGTTTGACCGTTAACGGTGCAAAGCAGGGTATACATTCCGGTAATTGCTCACCTTGTAATAAATATGAATGAGTATAACGTGTATGCCCTATCCTGCACCGGGCTAGGACAACTTCCTCTCGACGAATGGGTCTACTAGAAGAACGCCATTCTCCGAGTAACGGTTTAATTGGATGGAGTTTATTGTTAACTGACAAATCCCAAGCGGCTTGCCAAGAGTTAAGAATATATGTGTTAATACAACTTTTAAAATCAGTATAAGGTAATTTGGTATTAGTTATATGTAAATCTAATGCTGCCTTAGCAGCACTATCAGCTCTATCATTACCACGTATTCCTACATGGCTTGGAAGCCAGCAGAAAATAATAACATTATCAATTATAAGAGAATTGTACTTTTCTAAAAGTTGAAGCACAACTGGGTTATCATGTTTCATATTACCCAGTGCTTGAAGAGATGAAAGGGAATCAGAAAAGATTACAAAATGGTCATCATCAGATTCCTGAATATAATTTAAGGCAAGTTCAATTGCCTTAAGTTCAGCTGAAAAGATAGAGGCCTTGTCAGGCAGGCGGCTCTTTATGCTGTGAACAACAGCTGCTGCAGCTACCTTATCTCCATCTTTAGAGCCATCTGTGTAGATATGTTGAAAGTCACAGTATTTCGATTTAATTTCATTAAATTTGCTTTGAAAGACAGTAGGGTCTGTACTGGATTTGTTATTATTACAAAGATCAAAAATAATTGTTGGAGTTTCCAAAGTCCACGGTGGAATTTGTGGTACTTTGTACTTGGCAACCAAATTTAGGTCGATTTCAGTGTCTCTTAATTTTGGTTTAATACGAAGACCAAATGGTCGAATGGCCTTCGGTTTTCGATCAAAAAGAGGTTCACAACTAGGATTAAAAACATTATCGAAAGTTGGGTTTGAAGGGTTAGACTTTAATTTAATGGCGTATTGAAGAGCTAATTTGTCTCATCTGTGAGACAGTGATGGTTCATTGGCTTCAACATATAGACTTTCGGCTGGTGATGTTCGAAAGGCACCTAAGGCGAGTCGTAATCCTTGATTATGTATAGGGTCAAGCATCTGCAAGTACGACTTGCGAGTCGATCCATATACTATTGAGCCGTAGTCCAGCTTGGATCTGATAAGAGATCTGTAAAGTCGCAAGAGGACTTTTCGATCTGCTCCCCAATTAGTGTTTGCAACAACTTTAAGTAAGTTAAGAGCTTTAAGGCATTTGGCCTTCAAGTATTTAAGGTGTGGTATAAACGTTAATTTACGGTCGAAAATAAGACAAAGGAATTTTGTCTCATCCACTACAGGTATTGGTGACCCACCCAGTGTTAGATGAGGGTCTTCATGATGTTTACGAAGTTGACAAAAGTGCATACAATTAGTTTTAGATTTAGAAAATTTAAAACCATTTTCATCAGACCAGGTCTGAAGTTTATTGAGACATTGTTGTAATTGTCTCTCGATAGTATTGTAAGAGACATAGACACAGCTTACATTACACGCAAACCTTGATTTGGGACGGCGATGCCGACGTGATTACATAAGCTCTCTTATTCTTCGAATAGTCGAGCTAATAAGTTGAACAGACATATTGTATGTTATAAATTACACATAATAAGACAATTTACTAGCAAGCAAGTTAATACTCATTGATATTCCTTTAATTACACACTCCAGTGCTGTTCAAGTTTAGTTTAAACATATTTATTTTACATCAATTATGAAACAAGTTATTGCAACTTAGATTAATCACTCTCAATGGTTTCCTGGGTGGTTTCCTGGGTAGAACCAGTACTAAGCATGGATTAATTATCCTCAATGATAAATAACATGGCCATGACGAGGATCGAACCCATGGCCTCTTGACATGGAGTTTGTCGCTCTATCACTGGACCACACACTCCACTCCACACTCCAGCTTTTAAATACTAGTACCCACGTATTGACCCTTTGTGAGGAAAATATACTACTCAAAATTTGCTAAGGATTACTTTTAAAGTTTTTTGCTGTCAAAATTTCTTGCTGAAATAAATAGCATTATTTCTCTTTCACATGAAATTATTTGGGGCAGTGTATGGTCAAGTGATCTCATGACTTGATTCAAATTGTGGAACTGTTGAAGTATAAATGAAATTAAAATCGTTATTGTGAATTAATTTCTTATAAAATTATATGGAAGAATAAAAGTGATCCTTAGCAAATTTTGAGTAGTATATAATGAACTGGAACCACATGTCAGTAAAAATATTTTTTTATTAAAGTATGTTTGACCATTCACATTTAGTGTGTATGTCGATATATTGATCAAGTTGTGCTCTTTTTTTATTGATAAATTAATGTATAAAATAGTGCATTGTCTTTCTGTCTATCTGTCTGGTGTGTCTTTGTGACAGCCAATCAGAAGTGAACCTGAGTCTTGGTCTTGGTAAAATTGCATCAACAAGCAAAAATGTACATAGATTTAATACAATCAAAGGACTGAAGGTCCTGAGAGTCGCCAAGATTGAACAGTGTCGATCTTCTTGATGAGGTTAAAGGTTTTTAAATATTGAGAAAGTAAGAGTTTTTTTACCCCACCCACACCACCAAATATTGGCCGCGATTTTTCAAAAACGGCCGTGCAAAAGACGGCTGCACGCTTGGCTGCCTAATAACTTCCCCTCTGGAAAATAACCGATAGTATGAATCAAATTGAGTACAATGTACAATAGTACAAATCTAATTGAGTACGAAGTACGAAATTTTGTAGGAGTTGTCGTTCTTGAATTGATTCTATTTTTAGAAGCAATAACGCCTTGATAAATCTGCTAACATACCAAACAAAGGAAATTCGAAAAATCGATTTTAGCAATTTTACGGGAGTTTTTCACACAATTCCGTGGGGCCGCGGATGAGGGTTAGAATACTGTGAGATTTCATCTCACGCCGTGAGGTATCACATATATGCAATAACTACAATATTTACGAACATTTAGTTCCCAATTTGTTATCTGGGTCACACGTCACGAGCGCACGTCGGGGTAACTCCATTCATGAAATATATCATACTGACGTCATTTCGATCCATATATATATATATGCGTGTATAATTGCGCATAGTATTTCAGTTCCTTTTTCGAAAAAGACACGTATATACTGTATAAAATGACAATTATTAACAATCAGTAGTTATATTATTCGGTATATATAACGTTCATGTCAGTCACCTTATGAAATTAAGTTATACTTGATGCAGTTAAAGGAACTACATTCTCGAAGTGCGTAAAGCACCCAATCCGATTTTTTTGGTGTATTAATGCGCATAATATTTCGGTAAACCTACAAAAAAGACATGTTTATACTGTATACAATTACAATTATTTCATTATTTCACAATCAGTAGTTATATTACTCGGTATACATAACGTTTATGTCAGTCACCTTATCAAATTAAGTTGTATTACCAAATTAAGGCATGGTGACTCAAAAATGTGTCCAATAACAAAATGTCCAAATATCCCTATTTGTGCCTGTTAGAGTTATACAGCTGCTGTCTAAAACACAAATTAGCTGGCTAATGAGCAAAGAATCTATAGATGAGTGTTCAACCTGTAATATTTTCCTTTTCAGTTTGTTTATGATTGTAGGGTTCATATAATGACATGTAATAATTGCTCATAACCTGTCTATTGTTATTCAGTTTTGATTAAGTTGACAATTGTATAGAGATTCCAGTGTTTAACATGTACTTTAATATGCATTGTTATATTTAACATTACAGGCATGTTGCACAAATGTCAATGAGTTAGTTACTTCTGTGGCTGGTTTTATTTAATGTCGCCATTAATCAAACCAAGCCTTGTGTTTCAATATTGTTACCATATTTTCCCTAATAGTAGCGACAGGAGCTATGCAAAATAACAATGGTGTGCTCTTATAGATTGTATTATAATACTGAATTTGATTTATTTTGGGGAGATTTTTGGATACAAAAGATCGAAAATGTATTAAATTTTTAAGATCCTTTACTATTTTTTTTCTTCAAATTAGGGCACTGGTAGAGCAGCAAGTTTACATTTAGCTGTTGTTAGATGAAATGTGGGGTCAGTCCACACTAAAAGTGGACACAGATAGCACAAAAGATCTTTAAATTTTTCACTTTAAATACCGTTATTATTGAAGTCCATATATAACAGATAATCAACAAATTATTTGATATTAATAGTTCTAAAATTGTATTAATGTGAATCAGTGTATGTTGTCATGTGACTGAAGATATGAAATTATTAAACAAACTAGAAATGTGAAATGTGTGATGTTCACCACTTCACATATTAATATACTTAATGCCATTAAAAGTGCAAGTTCTTTTTTTTATGTTTATTTTATTTTGTGTTTGTTTTTAATTAAAATGTTTCCAAGATCGATTGTAGTGCTATGTACATGTTAGAAATTATCCACATTCCCTATAAATCTGGTGACCGTAAAATTCATGTATTGAAAGAAATAAAATCGGAATTATGCGAAATCCATGCTTACGTTTTTAATGGCGTTAAGTATATTATGCGGTTGATTTGTGGCCCGCACAATGTGGGATAATTAATAAATGAAGAGTTGTTTGAATTGTCACTGTATTGTATTTTAATGTTCCTCTAAGTATATGTAAATGTATTTAAAACGATAACAAATGTATCGTCCACTTATTCAATGTATGTTCAATATTCAATGTAAAAGCTGAGACTGGACAACAAAGCAAGGAAGGACACACACATGCACGAACATCTGTATTATGGGATTTGCTCAAACTCAACACAACGTCCCACCCATGAATAGCTAGCCATAGAATCGTAGACAGGGTTGGGATACGGAAACCGGGTTGGTCTTAAATCACTATCACCAGCATCGATCTATTAAAATCATAATTCCACAAATCAAGGGGTATAATACAAAACTATTGTAACTATAATATATAACTATAATATATAAATAAAGAACAAGAATATTTTGCATTGGTTTAAACACAAAAAGGTCACTGACTGACGCATATATATGTTAAGGTATTCCCTCATCTACAGATCATTAAGGAAATTGCAAAATTTAGTACCTAGTTTATGAACAAGATGTAGATGATTATTATCTTCTTCATTTTGGCCCTAAAATGGCCCTAAAAATGGAGTTGGGGAGGATAGTCTCAAAATTATTTTTTGTCATTTTTAAACAGAAAAATTGCATTTTCTTGATGGTTTCACGTAAAGAAACTGCTGAATAATGTTAATTAATTCATTTGAAGGCAGATTTTGAATATATACAAAAACAGTGTTTTTTATGGTAAAATCTGCTATTTTGACCCCAGAAAATCACAAATATCATTTTTCAGTAGATATTATTTGCAAGATTGCTTCAACTGGTTAAAAATCACTTGTTATTGATGCAATCAATTCAAAATCACTTTATTTGAAACAAAAGATTGGAACGGTTGTCGAGATATGGCATTTTGAAGATTCTGGAGTTATGCGTAAAAATCGCATGAATTTAAGCACTCATATTTTGCAGAAAATGACTTTTTTTCTAAAAATGTAAGACATCATTTTCACCAGAATGACTGTATCAAACAATTGAGCCAGAAAAAACAAACTTCAGTCGGGTTTGAATGTCTATTTAGGTCACATACCACTACTGATTTGGGGCTTCTGATTGGTTGAAAAAGGTATAGGGTCTGTTAGGGCATAAAGTCAGATTGTAAGGTAGATTCTGATTGGAGTAAATTATCCAAATCATAACAAATCCCCGTAAAACATCCAAAAAATATATTTCCAACTAAAACATGTTCATTTAGGATATTTTGACTGAAATTTGCATTTTTATGGGTACAACTGTACTGAGAGTATATTTGCAAAAAGTAAAATTTCTTTACTGCCATTCTGGGGGTGCTCACCTTCAGTGCAATATTAGACGCTGAAAGCATTACAATACTCCCAATTTGCTGGTCATTTTTGAATGTCTCTAAGATAGTTCTTTAAATAAAGTTAGGTTTTATCATCCGTTCTGATATTATAGGAATAGGTGTTGTATGCCAAAAGGTTATAATGGAAGCCTATGGGAAATGCAACAGTGGTATAATGACCATAAAAAAATTCGAAACAGATTTCAAAAAATACAAGTTTTTACAATCCCACTGGCTGCATATAGTCGCCATGCAGCACATCATTTGTGTGCTTAGTGGCGTCGCCATGAAAACCATTGACAACCTAACGTTATAAATGATGAAAAATGCTAGAAATAACTGATGTAATGGTTATTTAATTAGATTATTGTATTTTATAATTCATGGTTTGCATTAAATAAACATTTTACAGCATTGTTGAATAATCATGTTTTTTTATAAGTATATCACAGCTTTGGAAAGAGATCATAAAAATTTGATCGAGACTTAAGCATAAATATTTAAAAAATATAGAAAACAAATAGCATAGTCATTCCAAAAGACATGTTTATTGAACATAATTTTTTTATATCTGTATTCTTAATTTATTAACATATATATTTTGAAGTAAATATGTAAGATTTTAATTTTTTTATGTATTTCATTTTTGTATTAAACATTTTGTTTTATTAAAAGTTCCTATTCTTTAACGTTTCATTAACATTTTAGTGCTTTGTGATTTTTTTTGACGTCGTCTATTCAACTTAAAAGCAAGGAAGTGTTCGTCTACTTATTTATATTTATCATAGTTCTCCTTATTCAATATTGATAAAATTTCATAATTGTAATTTTGGAATACCAAAATGCTACTTTAGTTTCCAATAATTTTGCAGATGACATTCTGTTTCTTTAGCCATTCAGAAAATGCAGTTATGAACTACAGACATCACATTTTGGACTGCTCCGTAGATGGGTTTCTCGCCATTCATTGCAACATAATTAGACATGGTATTGATTTTTTGTTTAAATCATCATTTGATTTCTTACGAGTTGGATTACAACATATATGTATCTGAACAGTTTACATCAATAAATGCGTGCGATATCGAGAAAATCCACGTATTATTTGAACAACCCTCATATATCCCACCTGACCAGACCAAAACCAAAAGCAATTGTACCAGACTAAAACAACACGTGACACATAAATAAGTATTCCGGCAAAGTTCCATTATTGACAGAGTGCATGTTTGGCTCAAGCATGTGAGCAAACTTAGGATACAGTATTTCTGCAAACTCTTTACGTTAAATACAGTACTGAACTGACTCAATTTTTCTAAGGGGAACTTCCTCATTTATGGATTTCTTGTTACAACGTGTACTGTGATTAAAACGTCAACAACATCACAGTTGTGTCCTTTCGTGGGGGGGGGGGGGGGGGGGGGGGGGGATGGATTAGTGGATTTGTGGGGCGCTACTATTATAGGAGGCACTCTTATCGGGGGAAATATGGTATGATCGAAATAAAATCTTGAGGAAGGGGCTGCCCTGTCTTTTACTCCATTCATTCAAACTTCCTGACTGTTTTTGTATTATAGATTTGCTCCGACAAAACACAAAATGCCTTTCAGTTGCTTAATAAAAAATATTTTGAAGAATTTTGATAGTAAACAAAATAATAATACTGTCAGAAAATGTCAGTAATCGAGTTCTCTTAGAAAACAACTGAGAATGAAAAGATCTGAACTTTTCAGACAACTGTTTTTCAACAATAACACAACTACTAATGAAGTCCTAGTATTGCATTCTCCCATGATTACAGATGAAGTTGAGAGCAAATATCTAACGACACACCCCTTTCTTTCACTGCAGCATCTCCCACGAAATTATGGCCTAATGAGGATCAATCAGATTGCCATAAAACAGCAGTCCTACTAATGAAATCTCCACTTCTAGCCTGGAAAAGCTACGGATCGGGACAATTCAGGATTCTGAAGGTTTTATTTCTAGGGTAGGATGACATTACCATGCTTAGGCTTACTGCTATTACAGAGGGATTGTTGTTGTTGTTGTCTATCTTTTGGGTTAGTGAAGCAAATACAAAGTGGATGGGGAACTTCTGGTGAAATTCATTTCCTGTAGCTCGTGACAGATTTGTTCTTTTTTTTTCAGCTCACCTGAGCACTAAGGGTTAGCTATTGTGACCACTCTTCGTCCAGCGTCCGGCGTCAACATTTAGCTGTTTACATGATAGACGCCACATTTCTTGAGCAATCTTAGCCAGACATGCAGATATTGTATATGACCATAAGATCTCGGAAAAGTTCGTAAATGGGCCAGATTGAACCAGTAACACCAGAGTTATGGCCCCTGAATTAGCAAAAAATGCAGTTTTTCATCTTGTTTACACGAGAGGCCACATTTCTTGAGCAATCTTAACCGAACTTGCGCAGATTGTATATGACCATAAGATCTCGGACGAGTTTGATAATGGGCCAGATCGGACCAGTACAGCCAGAGTTATGGCCCCTGAATTATCAAAAAATACAGTATGACCGTAAGATCTCGAACAAGGTTGATAATGGGCCAATTCAGACCAGTAACACCAGAGTTATGGCTCCTGAATTAGCAAACAATGCAGTTGTTCATCTCTTTTACATGACAGAGGCCACATTTATTGAGCAATCTTAACCAAACTTGCACAGATTATATATGACCATAAGATCTTGGAAGAGTTTGATAATGGGCCAAATTGGACCAGTATCACAAGAGTAATGGTCCCTGAATTATCAAAAAATACAGTTTTTCATCTTGTTTACATAATAGAGACCCCAACTCTTGAGCAATCTTGACCAAACTTGCACAGATTGCGTATGACTATAAGATCTCGGACGAGTTCGATAATGGGCCAGATCGGACAAGTAACACCCGAGTTAGCATAAAATGCATTTTTCCATCTTGCTTACATGATAGAGGCCACATTTCTTGAGCAATCTTAACCAGTCTTGCAAAGATTGTATATGACCATAAGATCTCGGACGATTTCGATAATGAGTCAGATCGGACCATTAACACCAAAGTTATGGCCCCCGAATTAGCAAAAAATGCAGTTTTTCATCTTGTTTTCACGATAGAGGCCACATCTGTTGGGCAATCTTAACCAAACTTACATATTTTTTTTTATTTTTTTAATTATTTTTTTATTCACGCCGTGTTGGATTTGACGAAACTTAGAAGGAAGCATTTTATGCCTACTGTTGTTTTTTCCGGTTCGTTGATTTTTGTTGGAGTTACGATCCCTTGACATTTTTACTTTAAATTCCTTGTCAAAGCTACTCCTCCTAAACGCCCTGTTGGATTTCGACGAAACTTGGCAGAAAGCATCGGTAAGATGTCTAGTTGTGCATATCACGCTTTTGTTCCGGAGTTAAGGCCCTTTAACATTTTTACTTTAAATTTCTTGTCGGCGCTACTCCTCCTTAACGGCTTGTTGGATTTCTAAACAAGCTAGATATTGTTTGTAATGACAGAGTTATGGCCCTTGATTTGTTGATTTTTTTTTTTTTTTTACATGACTTATATAGTTTTTGTACACACATTAAAGGGACACTGTCTACAAGTAAAGCAAATACTGAGCATAAACCAAAAAATGGTCTGATTTTTATTCTGTAAAATGTATACATGAGCAAGGCCCAAATAACTATGTACTAATAAATTTGAGGTAAAATTTTATTTAGTGTTTGCAAACATCGCTGGGATTGCAAAATTTACATTTCTGTTGTTCGCGAGATATCCATTAGCGCAGTAGGTTTTGATAAAAGTATGTTTTGCATCATATAACTGTCCCATACAGCTCAATCAGAAGCATGTTTGTCTTACCCGCAAGTGTAAGTTTAGTGTGGGTTTTTGAGTTCAACTCCATGAATTTTTATTTGTTTGTACTACTATTGAATTTCCTCAAAACATCTTGTTTTTATTAAGCAAATATTCAATAATGGTTGTTGTGTAATGTTTGTCAATGTAATTATTTTGTTTTATAAGCTAAAAGTTATGCCTAATGTAGTTTTAAGCATGGCATGTTATAGCCTTTTATTAAAATACTCTAATTTTAGGCAATTTAAATGTTTTTATTCCATTAATTCGTAAATTAGAGGAACCAATAATTTTAGAGACGCCACCAGTTACAGAAACAATACAGTATTAATTTTGTTCTAAATCAGCTTATTGATTGCAGGAGTTAAAGAGAACAAAAAGAAGACTTTTGTAGACATTTGGTTTGTTAGGATGCATGAAAAAAATGAAATATGATTCAAAAGAGACACAATGGCAAACTTTAAGTCTGCATCACGCTGTAAAATTAGCGTCTCAATTTATATATCCAGTATTGTTTTGACTTTAAACATGCTTGCATATAATTAAATAAAAGTGTGAGTTTTCATTTTTTCTTCTTATTCTACCAAAGATTTAAATATATTGTTGCTGCAATATAATCTCCAGTTAGTGATAGGCAAAAACAATTAGCTTTATACTATTCTTGTAATTAGAATTAATGACTGAACAAATGCAAGTTGTGTGAAAAACTAATGGGATGCTGTCAGTTTTTAAACAATCAAGATTGCTGTGTGTCCCTTTAATATAACTCTAGACTGTGCCTTATGTTTTGTTATCATTTGCACTCTTTTTTTTTTATTATAGGTGTAGCATACCCATTGCATCACAGGAAGTGTCCGCCTGCGGTTGTCACATAATGGCAGTCAGTAAATAATTCTCATTTCTTTTTTTGAAAAAGGCATTTTCCACTAATGAGACAAGTTCTTTCTTAGAAGATACATGACCTCCATTTATCCAGGCGCGTACCTGCCTATAGGCAGATACACAGCTGCGTAATGAAAATCTGAGATGCAAAACCTTTTTTTAACATATTTGATACATTATTTGAACATAGCTGGCATATGGATCTTGATGGCATGACACTACTTTACTCTTGTGTAGTCAAAATATCAAAATCTGTAAGAAAATATGTGTATTTTTGGTCCATCATTTTGCTACCAAAATACACCAAAACGCACAACTTGGTGTCTTTATTTTTAAAAAAATCCGGACCCCACTAGCACGGGCAAACCCAATCTTGCGTAATGGGAAAAAGCATCCAGGTACGCGCCTGTTTTCTGTGGATTTTTTGGCAGCATATATATGTCATTTGTGATGAGAATTTAAGTTATTCATTTTTGATTTGGGCCTAGATATGTATGACAACATGGCTTTTAAATTTTAAATCATACACAACTCAATGCAAAAATCAATGGGTGTGTTACACCTATACTCTAAGAAAACTCTTACATTCAAAATGTTGATTCTTATTTCCTCCCTTGTCTCAAATTTTCGAGCATTTTTTTTCTCTATTATGATTCATTCTAAAATCATTTAAATGAAAGCAGCCAATCTGATTATTTTTTTGTTATACGTAACACAAAATGAGTTACAATTTTTAGCAAATCAGCAATATGAAACCGTTGACTAATTTGATTTTTATAGGCATTCAATAGTAAATAATAAGCAATAATTTTCGTTATTATTATTTAAATAATAATCTATATAGAAGCCAGTCCAACTCAACAAGTTTCATCTTTATTTAACACAAAAAAAGTTCTAAATAGCATGCACAAATGTCATTATTTTTTTAGATTTGCCACCCACCCTCTTTTATAAAATTGAATTGAATTGGAGTTTTATGGCACACCAACACAAGAAAGGTTATATGGCGCCAAAGAGGGATGAACATATGCTAGGCTCATCCTCCATTTACATATAGATAAAATATGGAGAATGGGCCTAAAACCTTCTAACCTGCAGAACTGCAGAGTTGCTGCAAATTCTATTGTAGACACTCCATTTACAATGGAGCCACGTTTCCACATTTGATATGCAGTGTCATGAAGAAAACATTGAATGAGTGGTTGTATTCTACCCCGGCAACCGTTACGGGGATCTTTTATAAAAATAACATAATCTGCAAATTATGTAACCCTATTTTATCAACCCTGCAATCTTCAATTTAAATATCCATTTTGATTGAAATACCTGAATTAAATGTGTTTTAACACATTATAGATGATCTAATTTACATATGAAATAGTTATGCAAATAGTGGTAATTAAGGTCTCACAGCTTCCATTCAGCTGATAAATAAATTATAGAACCAATTACAAACACCAAAACTGAAAATTAAACCTGCTGAATAAAAGATTTGTATTGTAGCAATGATGGGTTAAGGCTAATTACATTAACTGTAGCATAATAGCTCAAACAGTTGCAAATTAATTATCACTTTAAGTTCAGTAGACCTTCAAATTACCCAGTTGCACTGAGTTGAACTGATTAGTTATAGGTAGGTGGTCTACCTCCACCACAAAATATATAACCTTACATGTGTTGAAAATGACGTAAAACATCATACAAACAAACAAAACCATATAATCAGTAGTTTATAATATGTAAATAAAATTTGTGGAGTGCGTGGTCCAGTGGTAGAGCGCCGAACTCCAGATCGAGAGGTCGTGAATTCGATCCTCGCCGCGGCCACGTTATTTATCCTTGAGCAAGATAATTAATCCACATTGCTTAGTACTGGTACTACCCAGGAAGCCATCGAGAGTGATTAATCTAAGTTGCAATAACTTGTTTCGCAATCGATGTAAAATAAATATGTTTAAACTAAACAAAATTTGCTTTACACTATTATTACACTTAAAGATTGAACAAATGCATCACAATTATTTTGAAAACTAACAGGACGATGACAGTTTTTAAAAAATCAGGATTGTCAAGTGACCCTTTAAAGGTCAGGCTGTAACTTTTCCAGTTGTCACATGTAACCTGTTATACAAGTTTGACCTTTTATTTAAGATGCTGTTTCAGGTCAGATGTAACCATGTTTAACCTGTAAGGTCATATCTAATGTTTGTTGTGACAGGTATTTTCAAGGTCATCCCAGGTCATAAAGAAATATTTGTTGAAGATCATCCCAGGTCATACATAAATATGTGTTGAAGGTCAAACATAATGATTTGTAGTGACATGTATACTGAAGGTCATACATTATCATTCAGTCAAACTATAATCATTTGACAATACAAAATAAATAATTTAAATGGCTCACTTTGGATGTGCCTTAAATTTTCATATATTTTTTCAAATTAGGGCGCAGGTTGCATTCTTCTAATTATTTCCATGAAAAACAAAACTCTCATTTAAGGCAAAAAAACAAACAAAAGAAACTGATATGATATTTATCTGTATCCATCAATAAACTGGCAATGAAATTGTAATTGTTACTGGTCTGAGTCAATCTCTCCCAGAGGCCATTACATTGACCTCTGTCAACGTCTAAGAAAGTAGTCTGCGATCATATGATAATTTGTCACATGACCATAGCTAAAATATAAAAATAGCAACAGAACTTCAACACCACGACACCACCAACTATCGGCTGTTGGTTGACATGTAAACAATCGAAAGAAACACGACTTATTGTCTACATTTTCATATAGTATAGGTTAGTACTTTAATTTAAGTAGGCTGTTAAGATCTATGTGATATTGGAAAGTGCTGGTAAGCAAATCGCCGTACTGTTACGCTATGGGGACAATTTGGTGGTGCCTATTTAAAGTTTTGACGGCGGAGTGATATGCAAAAGCACAAACCTTTATTCTACCGCAACATAATCCTGAGCATAATTTACTGTATATATAATTAAACATTCAAGCCAAAAAAAAAATTTCTTTGTAATATAAGCATTTCATATGAAATTCATTCAGAAAAATATTAGTGTCATCAAGAAATTTTGCATTTCCACCGTTTTTCATCGTTTGGCAAGATACTTGGTATTTGGTGAGACGTTGACAGAGATGTATGTGTATGCAAGGAACGACAACTCCGGGTGGAGATTGGGTTCGAGTATTAACTTTCATACCCCATCCAACACCTTCTTCAAGAAGAGAAAACGGGGTTGGCTGGGGTATGAAATAAAACGTTAATTTCGGCTTTAAAAAATGTGCATGATTGTAAAATTGAAACATTTAATAGGTACTTTTAAACAGTTTATCGCCTTTTTTCAGCAATTTTTTTTTTAAAACATCATGTTCTATTGTCAAAATATCCGTTTATAAAGATCTGCTAATATAAGCTTTCCCATCGATTAGTGGAATTAAGGTGGGACCACGTAATGGAAGTATCATACTATAATCTAATAACCTAAAGAAATCTCAAAACAAGAGGTCAATGACCTTGAAGCTCTAATGATAGGTTTTTGATAGCTAGATCAGCATTCCTGTGAAGTTTCATGAAAATCCTCAAGTAGTTTCAGAGGAGTAGTCGCTACAAGTTAAATGTTTAGCTTCCAAAAAACTGGGGACGGGCGAGGATGAATTTATTTTGAACTTTTGTTATTGTACAACATCAGTACTTATCAGTACTAGATCTATATGTTAAAAGTCTACCCATAATGACAAGATATTTGCACAGGATCCCATTAGTTTTGGCTCAACAATATAATTAAAGTACAAACTATTTTGGCAAATAACCTCAGATTGATAGATAAACTTCCAATTAGCAATGGAAGATGCCATCAACTTGTTTACATAGACATTTTTTCTTCCAAAACTATGTGGACTATTTGGTCATAAACTTTCCATTTTTATTTTACAACTTGGCATACATGATTGTTACATCTTAAATTTTCATTTGTTTGATTGTTTGAATGGTGTTTCATGTCATTTTTAGCACTTGTTAGGCCATATACGACGGTCAATAATTTTGTTGTGTAGGCAAACCACCTCATCTTACCTGGGTATAACCAGTACTGTATACCTCCCGCCATCTGTAAGAATCAACATTTTCTCACTTGACAAGTCGAGCTCCCAGTGGGATTCCAACCCGCAGAGGTGAGAGTTGAGATACAGCATCTTTACCGTCCTAGCCACAGAGTCGCTCATATACGATTTAAAATTTCACCAAAAGTCAATGAAAGTATAACAAAATATAGTTAAAAAAATAATTTAATTTGAATAAACAATTTTGTAAGTCAGTATAAAAAATATATCTCAATCTCAATTGAAACATCTTCTCTTATTTTAAATTATCAATCATTCTTTATGTGTATCAACAGCGCCAATAAACTGACAGCACATCTAAAGTGAGCCATTTTCAAACGCGCAGACAATTGTAAAATGCAAAATCTCTGCATCATTTTGTGTAAAAACCGACAAAAAAAAGCGACATATTTTCCATACCACAGATAGGTAAAACAAGTGGCCCAAGAGGCTCTACTGGCTAACATGGCTCTTACAACATCAATGAAGCGAGAGACTGCCATTTACGTTTTTTTGAAAGTTTTGGACAAAATACAGCTTATCAACGAAATCAAGGGCCATAACTAAAGAATCTGGTAAAGTTTGGTAAAGATCAGATGAAAAATGAAGGCCCTACCGTATTAACGAGGCAAAATATATTTTAACTAAATCAAGAGCCATAACTCCTCTGTTACTGGTCCGACTGGTCCAACATAGAGCTAAAAAAACAAGAGGTCCATGACCTTGAAGCTCTACTGATTGATTTTGATTTCAGGAAGTAGTCGCTACAAACTTGTTTTTTGAAATTTATTTTTAGCCGTGGCGGCCATCTTGAATTTCCGGCCAACCTGAAATTTTGCTAGGATCAATAAAACATCAAGAGCAACATTCCTGTGAAGTTTCATGAAAATCTGCCAAGTAGTTTCAGAGGAGTAGTCGCTACAAGTTTTTACTTTATAACTCTATGTAAACAAAGATGGCCACTGGCAGCCATGTTTAACGTCGAATCAAAATGATTTTTTGACAAGGACCAACACCATGTCATGCTGATCATTTTAGAAAAAGTCCCATATCAATATCACTTATAGTTTTCAAGAAGTAGTCGCTACAAACTTGAATTTTAAAAATCTATTTTTAGCTTTGACAGCCATGTTGGATTTCACATCAACATGAAATTTTGCTAGGATCAACTAGACTTAATGAGCAACATTTCTGTAAAGTTTCATGAATATCCATCCAGTAATTTCAGAGGAGTAGTCGCTACAAATAAAAGTTGATGGACAGACGGACAGACGGACGCCGCACCACGGCATAATTTTTAAAAAAAAAATCAAAAAAAAATCATTAAAAAATCAAAAAAAAAGAACAACAAACAAAACAATTTAAAAAAAATAAAAAAATTATAAAAAAAAGAGTAATAAAATCTGGTAAAGTTTGGCAAAGATCAGATGCAAAATGAAGGCCCTATCTTAA